>VZTB01016544.1:26483-42885 GCA_013397245.1 Thryothorus ludovicianus
AAAAAAAGAGTCTAGCCATATTAAATGGAATTCTTGTCCATTCAGACCTGGTAAAATCTGAGTCAGCTGAAATACCAGTTCTGAGCACTTAAAAATGCAGCTTGTTTGGAAAGGCTTCAGAGGCAAGTGATAAAATAATCAGAGGCCTGGAAAACATAGTCTGTTATGCTGGAACATCTCTAGAGAAGCATAAAAAAATTCAAATATGTAAGAAGTACTTATATAAAGGAAAGGAATAAACAGTTCTCCAGTGCAATGACATGAGGGATGGATTTAAGTTGAGGCAAAAGAGACATCAGGGTTAAACTACATATACTAATTTTGTAATTGTAAGAATAGCACAGTACAGGAACAGATCACTTAAAGAAGATGAATAATTGCTGTATTTAAAAGATTTTAAGGTTTTATAGGACAAACAATAGTCTGTAAAAGCCAAAGTATTTGGCTATTCGATTTCTAGGACTTCTGTACTCATTTTCTTCTATGATTTACAACATTAATAATCAGTTCTTGCAAAGTGAGAATTGTATCTCTGGAATTCTCTCTCAATTCAGGCCCTTGACAAACTATTGTTTTCCTCACAATTAAATTTCATCAAGTGTCAAACTTTCCAGTCCATCGAAATCACTAAAGTTTTATTTCTAAGACTTGCTATCTCATGTCTAAATCAGAGTTAAGTCCTCTCTATGCCTTTCTGTCATGAGTACCTATCAACCTCATCATGTGGAAATAGCTACTCTAAGAAAACTCTTCTGTTCCACAGCCTAACCCTATCACCCTCGGAGGTTCCCCCTACTGATACCCTGGTCCCCTCTCTCTCCCTTAGGGTTTCATTCTTCTGCACTGTTCTCAAGACAAGCATGTCTCTGAACTCTTGGCTCCACCAGACCATTTGCTGCCTCTGCCTTTACTTTTACTCCCTGTTATGTGAATTTCTGTACTGAAAACATGGTATTTCTGCCATTTTGGGGTCTCTATCTCATTTAAAATTCACAGTTACTCTTTCTATACAAGTTTCTGACGTTTTCTTATAATTTCCACACCATCGGCTGCCTTTGACAGTTTCTTGCTTTTTGTATTCAAGCGTGTAATCAGACAGTCCTATACACAAGACCATAAACAAAGACATGCCAATTTTATCCAACGGGATCTTTATGATTACATTGCTGCTACAGCATCAGTCCTATGCCCTGACCCCAGTTAAGCCCTCTGTATCGCGCTGCCCTCTCAGCCTCAAGCCAAAGAAGAGACCCTAAGCTGCAGGGGAAAACAAACAAACAAAAAAAAACCTATCATGTTCCTCGATTTCCCGCGCGAGTAAGGCGGTAAAAGACAACAGAAAAGGGAGGGTTAATAAAAAGGCCAATGACCCCGACGTGATTCGAACACGCAGCCTTCTGATCTGGAGTCAGACGCGCTACCGTTGCGCCACGAGGTCGTGTTGGAAGTCTTTCAGACAGAGCATTAAAACACAGTCGCCTCACGTCGCCGGCGGTGCGGTCTCTATCGGAGCCGGGTTGGGCCGGTGCGACCGAGGGTCCTGCCCTTTTGCCGCGGCAGCCGCGCCCCTGCGCCGGCCCCCTGCTCCTGCACTGTTCCGTTACCGCCTTCCCGCGCAAGCACGTAAACTCTCCCCACCCACACCCCCGCTAGTGGTCCGTAGCAGCAAGGGCTTTTCCCTGCTTTTCTGTTGCTGCCGAGCTCGTCTCCCGCGCCGTTGCCGCCCTAAGGAGGTTCCCAGGTCCATACTCCTGCTGCTCGGAGGTCCCCCGTGCCGTCTCTCCGCCCGCAGCACAGCTTTTATTTATGATCACCACCGGGGACATGGTTGTGCAAATTTGTGGATAAAAACAGTCTAAAAAAGTCGGAGATTTGCAAAGCAGTTCCTCGTTAGTATAGTGGTGAGTATCCCCGCCTGTCACGCGGGAGACCGGGGTTCGATTCCCCGACGGGGAGACTGTGGTATAACCTTTTCTTCCGCCCTCAGGCGGCGTCGACGGCTGGGGCGGGGCAGTAAAAAAGGGAGCGCGTCCAGCTCTCCCCGTCGGGAAATGGAACTATACTAACGAGAGGCTGCTCACAGTCGGCTTAGCCCGGCCCGTAGGGTTAAGCATGTGGGCCCGCCCGAGACCGGCCGGCGAAGTGCAGCAGGGACGGGGACAGGGATAGCCGCGCGCGGAGCAGCGAGCACGGATCCCTGGAAAGTGCCACGGAACGGAACTGCCAGTGGAGGCAGAGGGAGCGGAGCAGCACCGGCGCCTCGGGTGTCTTTGCGTTTATAGTTCTGCATCTCGTTCACGCAGGATTTCTTTTTACGGGAATCTGAGAAGAGCTGGAGTCAGCAGTCCTTGAGGTTAAGGAACAGGAGCACCTGCTCCTTACCTACCTAAAAAAGGAACGAGGGAAATGGAAACCAGCTATTTGAGATTTGAGAGTAAAAGGCCGAAGGACATGGGCTGACCATCTGGCTTGATGCTGATCCAGTCAGCAGAAACACGGTTGTAAGTTTGTATCACAGTGACATTACACAGAAGCTATATTTGATTTGTGGACTTCTGAGATGAATAATTAACACCATATAATAAACAAGCAATTGGAGCAAATGGTGTTCTCTTTTGATGGCCTCCACTGCTACTAGTATTTTGTTTGCATAAATGAACCCCAGTTCAGCTTTTTCAGATAATGATAGCTAAAAAGCAAACAGCCTACTTTATGTAGACTTCTAAATATAAATGACCTGTAAACAATGCATTTCTGAGAACTGGCCTACTCATTTAAACATATGAATGTGTTTATGTGTTTCAGTGGATGCAACAGATTTAAATTTTTTCCTGAAAAGTGAAAAATAACAACCACAGTCTCACAGCAATTTCAAGACATTAGATGTAGTATAATGAGTCATATTGTAAGGCTGTGTTCTGGTCATAGACTTTAAGCCTCCCAGAGCAGGATCAAAACCAGTGTTTCCAGGCTGGTCTACACTTGCTGTGCATGTTCAAATTTTATTCCAAAGATGTTAATGGTTTGCTTGAAGTTGGGACTTTCTGGTGGATCAAACATTGCCTGTTTGCATTTTATGGGACTGTGCACACTTAGTTTAGATCTTTTTGCCTGCAATTTCTCATTTCCTTCTGTTCATTAACCCTTGTGGTCAGGGAGCTGAGCTTCAGACATATTTATGTACCCCAAACACGAAGATGGCTTATCCAAAAATACCTAAGAAGGGTAGCAAGAAGAGACATGGAGATGTGAGTCAGCCCAAAAAAGGGCTGTTTTGAAGTGGATGGACTATTATGAGGCTGCAATGATCTGCAGTTACAGAGCAGATACATTCCTTGTTGATTTGTCACAGAGACATGCAAATGCAATGCAGAACAGGTACTGGGAACTACTAACAATGCTCCAAGACCTGTGGAGGTTCCATCTTCTCCTCAGGATCTACATGCAGCTACTTCATGCATCCAGTTCTAACAATCTTTTTGCACGATTTCCTCATTATTGCATCAGCTCTGTGTTTAGCTTGTCCCTAGTGGCTGCTAAAAGATGACTGGTGAAAGTCACCCTGTAAGAAGCCCATCACAGCCACAGGCAGGAGCAGAGCAGGGATCTAGCAAGTCATTGTAGCTGGATGCTAGTTTATCTCTCCTTCAGCTTGCTTAGCTGAAGCTCATCTTGAAAAATGTCCAGATGAGTTTTGAACCTCATCAAGGATGGGAAATTCCACTACTTCTTTGCCACGACAGGTTGTTCACCCTCACTGAGAAGAATTTCCACATACTCCCCTCCTTGGAATTTGCCATGTTGCAACTTGATCATTTTGCTGTGCACTTCCAAGAAATGTCTGGGTCCATCTTCTTTATTCCCTCCCAGCTGGAGACAGCAGATCATCCTGTAACCTCCTCTTCTTCAGGCTGAACAAACCAACCTTTCTCAGTGTTTCCTTGTTTGTCACGTGTTCCAGCTCTCTATTCATTTGGTGAACCTTCGCTAGACTCTTGGTAGTTTGTTGGTGTCTTTCATTTCACACTGCCCTGACTGTGCACAGTTCTCCATTGGCGGCTTCAGAAGTGCCAGAAGGGGATAGGGGCAGCAATCACCTCCCTTGATCTTCTAGCTAGCCTGTTACTGATATTTCCTAGTGTATCACTAATTGCTATAAAAGCAGTCGCTCACTCAAGCCTGCCTTTGTTGTTCACTGGGACTTGTGGGACCTTTTTCTGCAAAGCTGCTGTTTACGCAGCTTTGTAAAAGCTTTGTTACAAAGCTCCTGGCTGCTTGGGTTATTATGTCCAAGGTGAAGGGCTTTATGTTTGCCTTAATTAAATTGGAAGAAATTCATACTGGCCCATGTCCTCAACCTTTCAGAGTCCTGTTAACAACAACCCTGGCCTTGAGGGAATCAGCTGCTTCCCTCAATTTGAAGTCATCCACCTGTGTCACCTGCGGCTACCTGTTTGCCTTGGCAAGTAGCTTACATTGTTACTGGCATATTGAGGTTCATCACTGATCAGTGATGGAGCCTCCTGTAGCTGCAGAAATTATTTCTTCTAAATCAATGAAAAAACACAAATTCTGGATGAGGCGGGAAGCCCTTTACTGGGTGTGGTCTTTAGGATGCCACAATCCTGAACAGCTGCTGCAACTTGAATATCTTTGACTAATTCTGATTAATCAATTGCTATTATTAATATTAATATTAATATTAATAATAGCAATTGATTAATCAGAANTTTAATGAGCTTTTCAGTAAGAACATATGAGTTATCAAATGGCATCTTGACTAACAGGGCTTTTTTCTGTATAGTTTTGGCCTTATGCAATTTCTGTCCAGTGTAATGGGTTTGTAGTGGGGTCTGTATAGCTCAGTGATCTCTTTCTATGCTAATGTATTTTGATTTAGCTAAAATGAAGTTTAAGAAGTTATTAGAAAAATCAATTTACATCTCTTAAGGGAAAGAGTGATCAGGCATCCCATGTGAAATTAAAAGCTGAAAAGATGAAAAAATTCTGGGTAAAGAGGACTGTAACATTGTATGTCAGCACCTGGAGGATTAGTGGGAGGAGGGATTTAAGGGGCTTTCTCCTATTAGCCTGGTACAGGTTATTCAGTACTAAATGCAACCACACAGCTGGGCAGCTTCCCCTCTGTGTTGAGTCATGTGAACTGTCTAATAATGGAGCCTTTTAAAAACTTATTGGATGATTCTCAGGGCTTGAATATTTATGTCCTAAGAATTTTGAAATTAGGCAGACAAGAAATGCCCATGCTGAATTGCATTTTCTGTTTAGGTAAAAAGCCGAACAATTGAATCTGGCTATTTTTATTCCTATCACATGGTTTACATCCAGTGGATGCTTCCAATAAGAATAAACTCCTTCTCAGAGGGGATCTGCATTCTCATCAGTTGTCCTCAGAAGGGATTGCCAAACAAATGTACTAAAGAAATACCATAAAAATTGAAAAATGACAGCTGGGAAAAGAAGAGGCTGGATGGTTTTAATGAATAATTACAACTTTTCAATTGCAAAAACGGAGAGAGGTCCTGCTTAGGCGATAAGACTTGGTAATTAAAATGAAGAAGATTTAAGTTCATGTGCAGAATAAACCTCTCTTTTTTAAGAGATACATTGTTTCAAAGTAATCTCAAAAGAGGGTTTGTGTTGCAAAGTCCTTAGACATATATCAGGGCACTCCAAAATCCAAATAGATTGTGCACAGATCTAAGTATTCTGTTGTAATGTAGGTCTGGATACCACAGTATGTCTACCAAATTACTGCAAATATAATCATAACTTTCTAGCTGTGATGGAAGACTGCAGTAGACTCAAAAATTTCACCATTGTTTTGACTTGGTTTGAAATATGACATATCTTTGAATCTTGAAATTGTCAATGATTAGCCTCAAAATAGATCTGTCACATTATGCCTATGAAGGAAAATTTTAGGGACAAACATGAAAAAAATCAAATACTCTAATATACAGTAATAATATAACAATCAGGAATGACTCTCACATCATTTCCATTCTAGAAGTAAACAACTGTCATTCAAATTAAAAAAAAAGGAATCACGAATGTTATCATGGATTATAATAAAGCTAAATGAAGTGTAGACACAGGAAAAATGTGGGATAGCCAAGCCCACAGAAAGTAATACAAGCAAAAGCATCATAGATTGATGTTAGGTAATGCAACAAGGATATCATGAGTTAAAGGCACATGCAAAGAAATTAGTTATACTGTTAAGTGCACGGGGAAACTTTTAAACATATTGATTTTACAAAACTATAAATGAGTTTATGTGCAATGAATTTAACTTTGAAAGCATCACACTTTCATGCATTCCGATAAAGACCTCATGGACAAGTGCAGGCCAAATTATTACAATGGAGAAACAGGACAACAAATTAAAAGATGAGTAGAGGGAGAGGGAGGAGTTGCTGTTAAAACCAAAACCTTGGTGCTTGCTTAAGGTATGAAAAAATAAATGTGCAGAAGACCCTGCAGAAGACAGGAAAAAAACCCCATACATTCTGCCACTTCAGAATGTACTAATGTTCCTGATCTTAAACAGTACTTGCTGTTCTCTAACTTTGAAGACTGCACTGCTGTAGTACTGAAAAATCAGAGGGTGAAGAAAAATCAGGGTGCAAAGCCAAGAGTGAATAGAAATTAGTTTGGTTTTTATTTAGTAGTTAATGCAAGGTAAACTGAGCTCACCTTGAAAACACTGTCAGAATGTGTAGTGAAAGTATAAAGGGAAATTTCTGTATGTTTTGCTGATTTTATAAGGTTTTTGAGAAGTTCTAGCATGACAGAAAAGTATACATCACTGAAAAGCATATTAATGGACACACAAAACTCAGTGTTTAGAAAACACTAGAGCTGAAGAGAAAGCAGGATTGTGAGCAGATACCGAAACATCACAGTGCATCATCAGGTATGTTTTGTCTGTGGAAACACTGAACACAAAGTAGAAAGCATAACAAATGATAGTTTGGAATCTTCTACATGGTATATGACTTAATGGAGCTTATATAAAGAGTATAATTTCTGTTAACAATATTGCTTTAAAAGTTCGGCTAGAGAAGAGCTTCAGAACTTGATGAATATTTTAGAGAAAAAAAAAAGAAAAATATTAAAAAACCCAAAAGTGCTAAGAACAGTCTCAGCAAAAGACAAAGTTGACAAGTTATTTATTTTAACAACCAAACTACGTCAAAGCTACCAGCACTCTAGCAATTTGTTGTAGTGCAGGCTTCACTGTGCATTCCTGGTCCTCTAGTCTCCACCTTTTGCTACTTCATTGTATTGTGCATGGGGAACAGAAGAACAGCTCTCTTTCTAGACAAAACCATGGCTTCACAGAGTGGCAATAGTTTCCTCCCTTCTCCTTTCTTATGATACAAAAACCACATTGGCATGGAAAGCATATTTTCCTTACTTAGGGGTATACTCTAATGATTGCAGTAATCCCTATGCACAGGGAAATCCTAAGTGGTCCTCATAACTAGTAAAAACATAGGCATAATTCTCATTTCAGAAGTTGATTTTTTATCTTTACCACATATTGTACTATTAGTCCTACTTCTGACTTCTCTACTCAGAAGTTTTTTTTGTCTTCTTTTTCACTATTCTTCCTCTCTCCTCCTCATTTACTTTTGTTTGACTGTTTCCTTAGGAAAAAACAGGATGCCCTATGTCTTATCTAAGTCATGGGAGTGCTAAAGAGTGACCTGAAGACTTGAAGAAACTACTGGTCCTGTTCATCCTGCCAGTGCTGGGATTGGCTTCTTTGGTTACTGACACAATTTTTGGCAGGTGAATGAGCAGTATAAAGGAAGTTGATGGGTTTTTAGATGTTGCAGATGGGGAAAGGAAGATGATATTAAATAAAATAAAATATTAGAAAAACATTAGAGAAATTAATCACCATTTTCAAAGTTATTAATGGCAGAGAAAACCAGATATGCTCATATTCTGAGCCACCAAATAGGTGGCTCAGAATGTGATTTTTGGTTAACTATCTTGCTCAATTTTAGAAAGCCTGACACTTAAAAAAAGATGCAGAAATTGATTATAGTGCACTTTAAATTTGAAACAAGAGATGAATATTTAAAGTCAGTTGAACAGCCAAATTAAAAAATGAGGAACTGTTGAGAATTATGTGCTTAGAGCACAGCTACTTGAAATCAGATGTTAACTCTACTGTGTATTTGCAATATTTTGCCTGACAATCATCAAAATACTCTTAATTCTAGTAAAATCAAAGAAAAAGTGCTTAAAGAAAAGATAATCAGATGCATTGCTAGGTAGAGTCACAGGACATTTTTCAGCTTTGTCACAGCTTTGTCACAGATGGTAATCTGCAGCCACTGGTTTGGAGATGCCCATTTTAAGAGGTGAGAGAAAGGCTGAGGAATTGGTGTGGGCCAAAATATGAAGGGAGAAATTGTCACAGTGATAATAAAAAAATCAAAAAAAGGAGTTATTAAAGTGCAGTGTAATGCAAAATAATGCACTTATAAATAAAATATAAGAATAAAAAATATAAGAATTTTTTAAAATTCATGTTATTGATCTCCATTATGTGTTATTTCAAATGTGAAGAATTTTGCTTCAAAAGGCACAAACACAATACTTCTGAAGATCACCTTTTATTTCTTTTCAGTCTGCTATTTTGCAGGATAATGGTCTTTCCCTAATTGTTTTTTGGGTTTGATTTTTTTTTTTTTTGGAACCTTGAATTTCAAGTTTTTAATTGCACTGGCTCCCTCTGGTGAAATTCTGAAGTGCTCTACTTTACAGACCAGTAAAATTACTGACTCACACTTCTTTTGATAGATGATATGTGAGATTACTGTTGTATACAATTGTTACACTAAAAATAGGAAAAAAAAGAGAATTATATCTCATAAATCCAGTTCAGCTTACACAAAATGAGCTCATAGAATGAAATTTTAGCAATCTGGGTCAAAATGGCTGGAGAACACATCTTTCATTACTGCTCCCTCACATTCTCTTAACTGAAATCATAGATAGTATTTTGCTAGTATTTGTTTGGAAAGGAAAGGAGGTACAAAAATGTCATAAACGTGAGACTGGCCTGTTTCACTTGACAGCAAAATCAGTCTCTTACAGAAAGTTTTCATAGGAGAATTTCCATTTTGAAATTAAGTCACTTGGTCGTGGTTGCCACTTGCATCCTGAGAGTTCTCACCAGAGCTGAACCAGATGTGCAGTCCACTCATCCACTTGTTATTAATAATGAATATAGGAAAGAGAAAAGAAAGGATAAAGAGGAGCAGACAATGGGAAAACTGTTAGATTATTTCCCCTGTTTATGCGTTTGGGAAGGACTTACATTTTTGAGGATTTTGCAAAACAATGAAACTAAGCCTTTCACCTAGAGTTGAGTAACTGTATGGTTGTCCTTTCTCAGTGCAGCAAGACTGACTGAGAGGCAAAAAATGTTTGAACTTGCATCATCACTTCATCCCAGACCCCTGTCTGCAGTGTGAATCCTCATTACTGGACATGGTAGGGTTCCCAAATGAATGTATGTTCCTGCCTCTTCTTTAATAGTTACCAAGGGTTCAAGAACTCTTGCCTGGAGCCAGAGAAAGGGAGTACTTTTTGTCAGTTTGACTCTGCTATATAAACATTTGCAGGTTGACACAGTGATATACTTTTAATTATAGCACTTTAGAAACTTTGAAAAAAGAAGCTATAAAAAAGTCAAAATTTTCCATAGATTAATTATTCATATTGGAAGAAATTATGTAGGCTCCCCTCTTCACATGATGAGGGGGCCACAGTCTTTTCTGACATAGTTTAGGAAAGGTAAAAAGGGAAATGCTGAAGTTATTTTTAGAACCATTGTTCTCTAAGTGGCATGAAGACTATTTGAAAGGACTTCAGGGCTAAGTACCAATAATATTTTACACTTTCAACAAAATTCTTATGAAGATAGCGAATTTTTGCTCAGTCTGATGTGGGAAAAATCCTGACCCTACATACTTTTCTGTTTAAGTAAAAGAATTTAAACAAATTTATTAGATAACTCTTTTTTTAATGAACTCATTGATCCACTGAGTCTGAAACTTCAGCTTTTTAGAATTATTTCAGACAGGTTATTTCAGATTTTCACAAGAACTCCACAGCCAAAGTATTATGAGCAAGAGTTGTAAGAGCTGTGATTAGTGTACACAATTCTGTACACCTCAAAGTACTTGGAATGTCTCTTTAACCTCTAAGACTCACAACATCAGATAAGTAGTATATTGCATGTGTCAAGATGTTACTCAAACATTTGATAAGGACTTTAGTAATGTTAAATCTTATTTCTTCTTATGCAGAAGTTCTATATTGTTCAGCAAATTCTTTACCTGACATTTCCACAATGAATGTTTCCTTTACATCTACAAACCTTGCTAGTTTTGAACAATGCCTTTTTATTTTTAAAATCAAAAGGACCAGTCATAAGTTGCCAATTTTTAAATAAATCTAGTTTCTCCACCAAGAGAGTATATAATAAATTTCAGCTGTGTTTAAAAGGCAAAATTTATTGCAACTGTGCATTAAGAATTGAAAATTCATAACATATGATTAAAAGCTGAGTTTGACTATTTTCAGCTAGGCACTGTCAAAAGCAGTATGCGTTAATTAGAGAACCTGAGAGATAGTGCACTTCTAGGTGCATGTCAAAGAGACCTTTACAGTACAACAAAGAAAAGAAGAATGAAAATAATATTTAGAAACCAGAAGGCATGTCTAAATTGTTTAGATACACAAAATTGTAAAATTTTTGCATGCAAAAAGAGCTAAAATAGGTAAAATTGTCAGCAACTATTTGTAAAGCAACTCTGCCTTCTATAGAGACTTAAAAATGTAAACTTATAATACTTTTAAATTTACTTATAATTAGCATTTTTAATAGCAGTTTATTACTACTAATAAGCAAACCCCCTCCCTGTCAAATAAATAAGGATTAATATATTCAGAATGTATCTTTTCCTGAAAGCATTTTTCAAACAAAGAAGGCAAAACAAACACTTTGTATAGGGGCTCAGTTCCAGTACAATGCTGAATGCAAGCTTTTTCATTTTTGTTTTGTATTGATCTGGATTATATTAAGGATAATTTCTGGATAAGTGGGAAACATGCAGGCAAGCACAAAGGTATTTAACTCTTAGGAGTGTGTCAATCCCTAAACTTGAAATCACTTCTACAGTGTCCGTCAACTGGTACAACTCCATAGAATATTTAAAATTTAAGGGATGCAGCTTTGAGAGATTATTTAGATCAGTCAGGGAATCTGACCAAAAGATGTATATTCGGGGCAGAAATTGTATCAGAAGATAGATCAATGAATTCATCACTCAGAAAAAAACCTTTGCATGCACAGGAGTGAGTTCCTGAAGCTTGACTACCTCATTGAATAACATTGTATTTTCTTTGGATTAAAGATTAAAATATGAAATGTATAGGTTTGGGGTTTTTTTTAAAGTAAATTAATTATGAACATTCTATTACAGCTTTCATTCTTTTCATATGCCACTTCCTGTAACTGCAGTATAGCAATCTGTTCTCCCTACATCTACAAGTGAAACAATGACACAAAAATGGGCACTATCAGGCCCATTTTATTTCTGTTCTCTTAACAAGAGACATGCTTGTGTATAAAGTTTAGATCTAGACCTGAGTTTCCTTATAATTTAGGGAGGGTCAGGAGAGCATTCCAGTTCTGCAGACCAGATGCAGAATTTCAGCTGAGATGCTTGGGAGAAGGATGTTGTGGATAGATACATATCTCAGATTTTAATACCTCTGTGTTTCAGGATGTATTCTGAATTTGGGTGTTGCCTTGTGCTAGCGCCATATTTAAACTTCCTCTGCGGTAAAATAATTACTTAGTTTGAGATTTTGGTGAGTGAAATAAAAAGAATTCATGGGAGACAAGGTAGTGAAAGCTATAAAGAGGAAAATTTACACAGAACTCGTGTGAAGAGGATATGAAATTTAGAAGGCTGTAACTCTGGTTTCTGCAGCCTATAAACCATAATTCCTTCATGTGTTCAAATAATACAGGCAAGAAATGATTGTTGTGCAGTATGCTCTTGCCCTTTGATAGGTCACTTTCTGAAAGGGGAAACAGCATGAAGTTATGCATGAAGAATGGCAGTTTAATGGCTAGTCCCAAATGGATGGATATGGTACAAAAAAAGGATGGACATGTGTGAGGGTATCGGGGCTGTGCAACAGCAGCAGGCATGCCATGCACACTGTCAGGAAGTCAGAGATCTCAGCAGGTGCTTGTGCCTGCATTCATCATCCCTCTTTGCACAGCAACGTGATGCCCAAATTGTGACCTCTCCTGTCCTAGTTTCTAACTACAATCCTTAATGAAACACTGTGAGCACTCCCTCTCTGTGTAGGCACTAGTGCTGGTTTTGCCTGGGGTAGGGTTAATCTTCTTCATGATAGCTCCTATGTGGTTTAGATTTGTGCTGGAAATAGTGTTAATACAGGAATGTGTTTATTATTGCTGAGCAGATCTTGCACAGAGCCAAGGCCTTTTTTGACTCTCACCCCACCAGAGAGGAGGCCAGGGGTGCATGAGGAGCTGGGAGGGAACACAGCTGGGACAGCTGACCCCACTGACCAAAGGGGTATTCCAGATCACATGGCATCACGCTCACATACACAGCTGGGGGAAGAAGGAGGACATTTGGAGTGGTAGTGTTTGTCATCTCAAAGAAGCCTTGCATGTGATGGAGCCCTGCTCTCCTGGAGATGGCTGAACAGCTGCCTGCCCATGGGAAGCAGGGAATGAATTCCTTGTTTGGATTTGCCTGTGTGTGTGGCTTTTGCTTTATCTGTTAAAATGTCTGTCCCCTGAGTTTTCTCACTTTTTCCATTCTTTCCCCCTGCCACTGTGAGGGATTGAGTGAACAGCAGTGTGGTGCTTAGCTGCTGGCTGTGGTTAAGCCATAACACTGCAGAGAGACAGAGGTAGCATTTCAGTGCGAGGCTAGCAGACCATTATTCTGGGCTGCCTGCAGTGTCCAAAGTTGGGTGGGATAAAGGAAAGCTTTTTGTTGTTTCTTGTTTTGTGTCTTCCTCCTTGTCCCAAGAAATTAGTTTGTAGAATTTTTGTAGTTTCAGTGACACAGAAATATTATCTACCTTGATGCTTTTTTTTGTCATTAAGCTTGTCTGCAAGAAGACTGTCATACACAAAACCTTTCATTTATATTCTTGTTATATTATTACAACAGAGACTGGTACATAGAATAAAGATTGTTTTATATTGAAATGCTTTTCATTAGATAGTTTAATTGATGCACTTGGTGCCACCACAAGGAACTCCCAAGAAAAGGTAATGTTTTAGCTTAATATACTACGTATGAACACTTTCCAAGCCTATATGGCAATTGCTCACCCTTGTGTGTTTTGGCAGAAGCTTAATGGCTGCTATTCCAACGGGCAAGCTAAGGCTCTGTTTTCACTTAGAGAGTTATTGTCTTAATTCTTTGTGTCTGGATGATCACAGGGAATGTTATTAATAATAGATTGGAAATGAAAAATAAGAGGGTCTATTCATCAAAGACCATATCCAAAAGGTGTAGAAACTCTGGCCAGCTGGACTGATTGTTTTATGCAATGAGTGTGTTATTTTTACAGCAGATGCCTAATAATAGCTGCTGAAGTTACTGAACTGCATTTTTCTCTGGAAGATGTAAGCATCTTACCAACTTTGCAAATTTCAAGGATACATTTTAATAGATGAGACGAATTTTCATAGATAAGACTACTATCAAGCAACTAAAGATGTCATATGTCTTAATTTTATGATTCTAATCTAAATGTGGAAAAACTGGAATAGAGAAAAAGTTTGTAGCAGAAGGTAGCATGAGAAGAAAGGCTCAGAAATGTTTTGGAATATTTTTTATTATGAAGGGTTCTTCTAGCATGCATCTGGCTATGGTTCCTAGATTTATCTGAACGGGAGACTTTTTCATCATCTTTTGAAGTGCTTTCAAATAGCTGGTCTTTTATATACCCACTATTTGCTCTTCTATAGTTTGTGGTGGGAGAGGATATTTTTGTTCTGCAAACAGCATCACTTTTTCCTGTAAAGAGCCATGTATGATGGATTCACAGAGGAGTACATCTTAGAGGAGGAGGGGTTTGGGAAAGGTGTGGGAGTCAGAAAACTGGTGTGCTAGAAGCAGCAGAAACCACAGGGAAAAAGAGCATGGGGCAAAGTATTTTGGGATGGAGTTTGCAGTTATTGACATAAGCAGGGACTGATAGACAGCCCAGATTAGTGTATGAATGTAATGGGACTTCATGCTCTACAAGATCATGATAGCAAATGGCCCATTATGAAAATTATCAACTGGTAAAAGCACAATAGATGAAGTTGCTAAAATACTTCTGTGTTCATTAGCCTCACTATGTGGCAAATGTGTTATAGGGAACCACATGCTAATACTTTACCTGACAAACAGAAAATGTTAATGGAAATGATAGAAAGACAAATTATTAAAAAATCCATGTGCAGCCATTACAAATCCAACTAAATGTTCAGCCTAACAATACTTATTTGTGAGTCTATGATCAGCATCCAAAATTCTTTCTTCCAATTCAAGTTATGAGGGGGATTTAGGTAAAGCAGGATTTTTCTTGCAACTTGGCTACTTGGAGCCAAGACAGAACCATTTCAATTTTTAATTCAGGGAAACAGATAGCTAATTCATTTGGCCTTGAAGAATATTGGAAGGAAAATAAATGATCAAGCATTGTCAAGCATTCTTCAGGAAATAGCTGTTTGTAATCAAGATTTGCAAAACAATAGACACAAATAACTTGGACTGAACTAAACTGCAGCTTTTTAACAAGAAAACTTACTAATTTTACTTGTGTACATGTGGGTCCCTGCTATCATAAATATATCTTAAGGTTTTGCATGTAACTATTTTATCTATATAATATTTTTAATGTAACATTTTATGAAAGTAATTACTTTTTGTTCTGCTCAGGAAAAAGCCTTTAGCTCATCAGGTACCAGTGGATTCCAGTATGTCTTTAAGAATTGCACCATTTCCTTTTGTGGTTGAACCAGGATTTTAATGTTCAGTCAAAGGTCTGTGTAAAACAGAAGGTATAGACTTTTACTAACATGGAATACATTCCCTCCATAATGGTACTAGTTAACAAGTTATAGGGAGGAAGAACTCTTTTCCAGATCTTTCTCAAATCCTTCCAGGCAAGTCCTTCCAAGGCTCTAAAAAGCCCTTCAACACTTACATTCAGAAGATCTAAGGGTTCTAATTACAGTCAGGTCTTCATCACTTACACAGATGATGATGATGATGAGACAACGAGATCTCAGAGTGTTCCTTCTGTATTTTATTAACCTACAGTGAGTGTAACAGATATAACTCGCTTCCGTTGATTTCATATGCCATCACAGGACACTACGATACTCAGGATACCAGCAAAAATAAATAAAAAGCTGATTTGTGTAACTGATCTAAATTTGGTGCTTATTTCTAGTTTAAGGCCTCAGAACACAGATATACCTATACGAAGTCTTTGGAATTATTACATCTACCTCAAGATTCAAGCCTAGTGCTCAGGAAAAATTATTTTGTAGTTGGAGAGGAATAAAAACTAAATACGGTAAAACAGCATAATAAGGAGAAAAATGAAAATGTAAAATGGAATGGGTTGTTTTTGAGGTTTGTGGAATTGGGCTCTATGACTAAACCCAGCTAGCCTGGAGGAAGAGAAAAATAGGGTAAATAAAAATATGTAAATAAAAGCACTGCCAATTAAGTTTTAACATGATTTGGGCAAGAAAAGCAATGTTTAATGAATATTTAAGCATTAACTGGCAGGGGCAAGGATATTGACATGGGATTAATTTGGTCCGATTTCCCGGCCAACGCACCAATAATGTGGAGGGTTTATTTTTTCATTGTGAGATAGGATTAAAAGAAAAAAGGAAGAAAACGAAAGCAGATTTAAACTTGAAAACACACAAGAAAAAAATCTTTATTAACAAAGCTAAAAGAGGAAAATGATAGTAATGAGATAATCAGAACCAAATTCCAGATAACCTTTCCCTTTTTTTACTGACAATGCAAAGATAAAACTCATGACTTCTAGTCAGTTTATTACTCTTTTAAAGAAAACAGTTTTAACTTCAATTCACCCGAGGAGAAGAGTTTCTCTTGTTGTGCTATTGAGACTTTTCCCACAAGAAAACAGGTTTTCTTGTAGTTTTGTCGCAAATGAAAATAACCGCCCGGGAAGAAAAATTATTTTCTGCATGACAAAATCAATTTCTCTTGTTATAGACTACATTACTTATTGGGGTATTATTTTTTTT
>VZTB01016544.1:43178-72185 GCA_013397245.1 Thryothorus ludovicianus
CTCTTTCTCACCTGCAGTAAAGTTAGTTCAAAGCAGTTGAGTAGACAGGGTTTGCTGTGGGTTATAGGAGAGAAGCTGTAGCTGCCGGTAGGATTCTTCTGGCTACTCCACGTGTTTGCTCCAATCTCCCAGCCACGTGGTGGTTCCTTTGTTTCAAAGTTGCTTCTAGTTCAGAGTCCTTCTGGCTCCGAAAAAGCCTGTTAAGTTCTTAGGCAACCAACAATTCTCTCACCACCCCTCCAGGAAAGGAAGTTTCAGTTAAGCCAGAGAAATTAAATCAGCCCCGGCCCTGCCACCCCGGGCAGGGCCGGCCCCGGGCCCAGCCGAGCCCGGCCGGGCCCCGCCACCCTCCGAGGCCGGAAGCGAAGTGAGCTCACCCTCTCCGGTTTTTTCTTTTGTTTCAAAGAATGTGTCTTTACAAAAAACGCAGCAATCTCATTGGTTGAAATGAACAGCACCACCCCAAGACAGATATGTAAGCAGGCAGTTCTTAAATAACCAGTACATATATTTGGTATTCTCAGAAGAGAATTCCAAGGAGAATTTCAAAACATAACACTGTAATTTCAACAGTTCTCCCATTCTCTGGACCAGATTTTCTTCCATTTTTTGAATCTATGCACACTTTAATAACTTTAAAAATTTTGCAGAGGGATAATTAAATTCTTCTGTAGTTAACTCCTGCAGATAGATGTTAGGAGAGATCTGGAAGAAAGAAAAATAAATTTCTGAATAAAGAAAGAAAAAATAGTAATAGAGATCAAAATATGCTTTGGGGCAAGCAATTCTTTATGATTGCAGCAGGTGCAGCAGGTGATGTAACTTTGCTATGCAATGAGGCTATTGTGCCCCATTCCAAGGCACTTTGGTGTATCAATGTCACCAAAGCAGCACATACTGACTTGCCACAGCCTATAGGAATTGAAGAAAATAGTCTTATGACAAACTTAGGGATGATAGGGGCCAAAGAGACTTGTCAAATTCCTTTGAGTTTTGTCTAAATAAGTAATGTCACCAAAGTGACTACTCCAACCTTTAGACCAGTGCAGCTCCTGTGAGTAGGCTGAAATACAGGACACTTTGGGACTGTGAATGTCTCCAGTCCTTTGCCTAGTGTTCAGATGGGAAATTGCTCATGGTGCTTCTCATAATTCTTATTCTTTGTCCAAATGGGACTCGAGAGCCTTGGGTAATTCAAGAGCCCTTGAAGTTGCTCTGCTGCTACTGTGTCACAGTGTGTTATGGATAAGCAGTGGCACCGTGTCTGTGCATTGGGCTGACCCTCAGCCACCAGAGTGATGTGGTGGGACAGAAGGGCTGCAGAAAGATGCAGCCCTCCATTCAAACTGGTCTTGGCTGGGAGAAAGAGGCAGTGGGACCTTGAAAGTCTAGTGCAACCACCTGCCTGTGGACCAGTGCTGATGTTCCCTCTTTTCAGATGTCAGGGGAGTTGCTTTTTGTGATATGGAGATTTTGGTATGCTGCTCGAAGATTCTGAAATATTATGCACATTGAATAATATATATAAAAGATATTGCATATGATTAATATGATATTGCCAAAATAAATTTTAATTTAATTTATTTTGCAGTTAAAACCGATTTAAAATGTCAAATGATTAGGATACGCTTTGTAGAGTAGACTTTTGTGTATTTACCCAAATAGAAAATTCAGCAATTAGATATGGAGCAAGAGAGTTGCACAGCCACAGTCATGGGGTCAGAGCAGTTCACAGAAATATTTTAGAGTTTTTAAATCTATGTTCCAACCACTGCCCTAGAACTCTATGTTCCCATTCATAGTTACTTCTATGACTAACCCATGTGTTTGAGCAAATATGAAGCTAGTGTCTTTTCACATACTTCCAGACTTTGGTGTCTATTGGAACCAAGGGCTGCAGTACCTTTGTGGTCCCTCTTCTGTGCAGGGCTGCATAAAACTTAGGGCAATCAGGTCGCACATTCAGCTGCTTTTGATGCATTTCCCCTACTTTAAATTAATGATGTTAAGAATATAATCCATATGATGGCCAGGTGGCATGAACTTTAAATCTTCCAGGTGTTACTTTTAACTGTTTTTAAGAAAAATAGCTCATCGCTGCTTCCCATAAAAAGGCATAAGCCCTCCCCACCCAGTTTATTTAGTTGAAATAGGAGAGAAAGACAGCTATGAATTTTAGAGTTTATTTTTAGGGGTCAGTAGAGTGTGATAAAGGCATTTAGAATGTAATTGGTGAAGTGAACCCAAAGAGAAGGACATTCTTTGTGAAACAAAATGTAACAGTGCCCTATCTTATTACTCAGGTAAGATTGCAAAATGTTTCTCGTGTGACTGTTAAAGATTCCCTCATTAGCAGGTACATATGCAGAGGACATACACCTTGACCTAGGAGATAATTAACAGGAACAGAAAACAGGCAACCAAAAACCCCTGGTTCCTCTCTGCTGCGTTTTATCATCCCTTCTGGGTGTCATAGAATGCAGTATTATCAACCAGTATTAAGATGGGGTTTAATCTCAAGCCTCAGGCTCTGCCAGTCTCTGCAATGCTCTATAAATCATCCTATCTTCTTAGCAGAGCTTGGTTGGGTATTAAAGAGGTGTTTTTATCTAAGCTTCAAAGTCAGCACTTGCTGATACAATTAACTAATCTACACCTCTCAAAGCTGAAGCTAGTTGTTTATTTTTAGGCAGAACTACTTTTCATCTGAAAGTCCTGATTTATCAAAATTGGAGTGTTTTTTGGGAAGATGTTTTAGCAAAAATTGAATAGAGCTGTCTGCTGAGGAGGCATGAGAAGAATCTGCCAGGCTGATGGAACAAGGGGCAATGGCAAGTTGAGAACCCACAGCTCTGGAGCCAGGCATGTGGCCCTTTGCAAACTCGGCCTTTCTGTTCCCAGCTTTTTCAAACCTTACCTCAGGACTGCCATGAGCCAGCAGTGGGGAAACCCTTAGTGTTCAGCCCTGAACTGTCCAGCCACATCAACCATTGGTGTAGCAAGGCCTGGGGAACATGAAAGAACTATGTGGAAAGGTAAAAACACAAAGAGATCTGTACTTTTGAAAACCATCATTTTGAAATTTCTTTGCTGTGACAATTTGAGTTTTTACTCTGAAAGAGAAGAGGCTTTTACATTGTCTCAGCAAAGAAATTCCTGTTACTAGACAATAATATCTGCAAATGTATGTATACAGCATTAGCTTCCCTTTTTCTCAGCTGTCTGCACAGGGCTTCTTAAATCCTACCTATTTCAGACTTGAAAAGAGAGGTTATGAGAAACATGGCAGCAGTCACCAAGGGAAAATGATGACAAGCGGTATGGTATGGACTAGCCAAGTAGAAATCCCCCATTGCAATTATACCATTTTTGAAAGGAATTTAAGAATGCATGCATTAGTAGATGCTATTCACAGGAGTTTTGGGGTGTATACACAACATGTCCTGCTCTCTCCATCTTCGGGTTGCTGTATTTAAGACTTGAAATTTTACCTTGTTGAATTTGTCTTTGGACAAAGCACAAGCAGAGCATCTTCTCTGGTCCTCTGAACAGTGACTCTAAAGATCTGGGATCAGAAGCTATGTAATGACTACTCTCAGTTCCCTGAACAAGCTCACTATTGAACTGTCTCCTTTGCTCTTACTCAAGGAGAGTACTCATCTCTGTAATTTGCTTGGCAGCTGAATCACAACCTCCTACTCTTCAAGGTTTTGAAATTATAAAACATTGTTTTAAATATTGTTTTATATATTATATATATTTATATATATATAATATTTATATATTGTTACATACAATAAGAGAGACACAAAGGTAACTTAAATAGTTCTCTACACAATTACACTGCTAAGGTGATATTTGTATGACTTACCCAGGATGAACTTATTATTTTTTTTCCCTTGAAGATCTAACTCTCTCTTAAAGTGACACAATGATGTAATTGTTGGCTAGACTACAGTACCGTGTTTACTAGGACTTGAAACTTTCAGTGTTGAGGTACTCTGATCAGTAAAGAATGAAAATTTGATTGATATGGGATGTATCAGTGCTCCCTTACAGATATGGACTCCTGTCTCTTATAGGAACTTTCCATAGTGTTCAGTGCAGTTAACTGTTCTGGTGTCTATTTTCAAAATGCTTCAGGACCCGTCCCAGCTTATCTAAAACATCCTAGAAAGTGCCAGGAGGAAAGTTCAAGAGAGGAGCAGCAATAATCAAAAGGGAACTTCTTACTTTCTTGAGGCTGCTGGTCTACAGTTTATTCTAACCTTGTGGTGCTTTCCCAGTAATCACACTGAAAATCCTGCTATGATTATTAGACATTCCTTGAACTATGTTGGACAATAACATAAGAATTTTAGTCCTTGATTGGTGAAAATATGCCTGTTTGTACAGTGGGAAATTGGAAAGGAATGTGAGAAAAGTGCACTTGTAGAATTGCAGTTCCTAATACAAGTTCCTGTCTTGTGGTCATCTGAAGTTTATGTCTGTCTAAAGAGACTTGGTATGACATTAGTTTTTAAAATGAGAAGTATTTTTATCTTTTTACAAATGTAGAACCCTGTTTGGAGAAATAGGATAGTGTATAGGTGTTCCTCACTTTTGATCTAGATTTTGTTTCTTTTATTGGATGCAAAATTTCGATAGTCTGTATCATGCTGTGAAGTTCTTCTCTCAATCAGGAGTTTGGAAACTACTTATTCTGAAAAATTCTTAAAATTCTTAATCATTAATTGTATATGGAATTTAATACTGGCATACCAGGAACTAGAATGAATGCCTTTAATATTCAAAATTTTATAACTTTCCCTTCTATCATTCTAGTATTTAAATAGTTCATTTTCATTCCACCTACAATACTCTTGCATGTGTAAGTGTTGCTGCTACTGGTCTTTTGGCTGAAATATTGAGAGTTGTATTCAAATTTAGTTTAACTTTGGAACAATTAAACCACATTGCTGCGTTTTTCTCAATAGTGAAGGATATTTGACTCCCAAATTATAAAACAGTTGGCATATTTTACTATTTTAGTGCCACATATATTCCCTTGTCTACCCTTGAATGCAAATAAACTTTATAAAGAAAGCCAATGGTGTGAATACCATGTAATGACATGTGAACTTTGCACTGGAGATAAATAGAAGGTGGTGACATGTCCATAGCTGTGGGAAAATAATCTGGAAAGGTTATGCAGGATTACCCTTTTTTTTTTGTTTGAATACAGAAAATTGATCAGTTCACAGTCAGTGGAGGTTATGCATTTTGGGCTTGGGCTCTCTGGCTCACATCCAAAACCAACTGATATACTTTCCTCTACCCACTTGTATTTTCCTGCAGGTACAGAAAATTGGTTGCTGAGTACAGAGGCCAATCCGTGTTAGCTTCAAACAAGAATTTGAAGCAGATGGTGTCCCATGCTGACACTGACCTCAAGTGCACCCTCATGGCTTTTCTTGTCACCCTTGAGTGCTGGCTGTGATATGACCCCATGTACCCCGTGGCATTTCTTTGGTTTGTTCTGTTTTGTACCCTCTGCCTATTACATGTTGCCTCTGCTTTTATACAGAAATTATTGTCTCTCTGGGTGAGGGCAGCATAGAGGAATTGGAGGGGTGCCTGCCAGCCTCATCGGCAAAATCTGGGCATAAATGGAAGTCAGAGTCAAGGAATAAAAAATATTTTGCTTAATACACTATTTGCTCTCTGCCCTGTTACTGTTTCTAGTATAAAGCCTTATCATTTATCTCATTGGATGTCCAAAGCCCAGCAGACCACTCCAGAGGGAAACATTCCGGGAACCGCCCAGACCCCGATCCCCGTCCCAACCCGCCAGCCAGAGGCTGTCCGTGTTTCGGCACACGGACACCCGAGCTGCACCGCAAGAGGAGCAGAGATCATCACCAACGTGAACGAGAGGAGCTGACGCACCTCGCGCTGGGCGCCACGGCCGCTGCAGGGCTTTTGCGGGTGCGGGGGGACCCCTCGTGGGCAGCGGGAGAAGCTCGCCCGCTCCGGCCGCAGGCAGCCCGTCCCGGCCTCCCGCCGCCAGGCACTCGCCGGGGACCCCTGAACGTGCTGGCCCCGCTGGACAGAGAGGAGAGACCTCCTAGCTGAGCTGGGCGACCTGCGGGAGCCCAGGGCTTCTAAAAAAAAAATCACATTTCTGCGGTGGATGTACATTGACAGACGCAGTCTCTCTTTGACATCCACCCGGCAGCAACAGCCATCACCCTCAACAAAGTCCATGCACAAAACTGGGTTAGAGGACATCTAGGCTGAATATCGGGAAAATGTTTTTTACCCAGAGGGTGGCTGGGCACTGGAACAGATACGTCAGGAAAGCGGTCATAGCACCAGCCTGACAAAGCTCAAGAACCATTTGGACAATGCCCTCAGGCACAGGATTCGACTCTTGGGGTGTCATGTGCAGGGCCAGGAGGTGGACTCGATGATCCTGATGAGTCCATTCCAATTCAGCTTATTCTATGAATCTATGAACGTTGCTCCCTGTGGAGGGTGTCAGCAGAAGTGGACAGTGTGTAACCTGCATCAGGACACAGGGATAAAACCCTGCCTTGGAAATGTAACCCAACGCAGGGAGCACATCAAAGCCACTCAAACTGGATGCTGTTGGCAGTCAGTGATTTGAATGCTGGGCCTCAAATACCATGTTCAGTTTTGGGCCCCTCTTTACAAGAAGAGTTTGAAGTTCTAGAGTGAGTCCAGAGTAGAGCTATGGAGCTGGTGAATTGGCTGGAGCACAAGCCTGATGAGGAACAGCTGAGGGAGCTGGGGTGGTTTAGCCTGGAGAAAAGGAGGAACAGGTGGGATCTTATTGCCCTCTACATCCACCTGAAAAGAGGTTGTATCAAGGTGAAGATAGGTCTCTTCTCCTAAATTACAGCTGGTAGGACAAATGGAAATGGCCCCAAGTTCCACCAGGACAGGTTTAGATTGGATAATAGGAAAAATTTCTTCTCTGAGCAGTCAGACATTGAAAAAAGTTGCCCAGGCAAGTTGTGGAATTAGCATCCCTGGAAATGTTCAATAAACATATTAATGTGGCACCTGGGGACATGGTTTAGTTGTGAACGTGGCAGCGCTGGGTTAAGGGTTGGACTCAATGACCTTAAGGGTCTTTTCCAACATTAATAGTTCTATGATTCTATGAATATGACTGGGAATCAAGAATGGAGCCTGCAGTGTGGTCACATAGGCCTTACCCAGGCTGGCCATAGAGGCCTTCAAGCCGAATGGGGCTAGCATAAAAGGGGATCAGGATGAAAAGGGACCAGGCTGAATGGGCCTCTTCACTTGCTGCAGGAGTAACCAGGGGCAGGAGGCAGCTGGGACATTGGAGGCAGAGCTATGTGGTGGCAGCATGTCCCTGGGGTTATTTGCCCACAGAAGTTGATCAGAGCTGGTGGTGTCACCAGTTGTCTGCATTTGTCCTGCTGTTCTCATACTGGCATACATTGGGCTCTTTGCAGCATCAGGAACAGGAGAAAAAAGCAATTATTTATCAGGATGGACTGTAATGTGCCTGCCTGGGATGTCCTCAGCAGAGAGCCTTGCAAGTGCTGTTTCTACTCATGTGTGACACACTGAACATGCACTGCACACACATTTCACAGAGACCGGCGTGGTATGCTTATGCTATGGGGAGTCACTAAGATTCCTGCTCACAGCTAGTACAGTTCTGTCTAGCCAGACACATAGAATCCCAAACAGCAAATCCTCAAAGGCAAATGCATCCAAGGGGGAAAGGAGAATCTGGGGAAACACACTGTCAAAAAGGATTGTCATTTTAATCGTGGCTATGGAGAGGTGGAAGAAAAGAGCAAAATGGAGAAAGAGCAACGAAAAGCATACTGGGATTTTCTGGGAGCTGGCAGTAAAAAGCTCTGCTCTGCACTTTAAAAGATATTTACTAAACCTGCACTTAGCTTACTGTGTGCTTTCTCCAAATTCGTCATATGCCCTTTTGGGTTAAGGAGAATCTACACTGTGTTTTTTCTAAGTCTACCACAATAAGGCTGATTTTTCTCAGTTTTATTTCTATTTTTAAAAATAGATAAGTATGGTCAGCTGCCAGATTTTTACCCTCTACTGTAGAAAGGTGAGATTAGTCACGTGAAGGGCATGATGACTGAACTTGATAAAGTCTGCTTTTTATGGATCTGACAAAGACTAATATGAAAAATGTAGACCCTTGTGCTTTATCTCAATATAATTCTGTAGATGGGGTAAACAAATAGTACATCTTACTACTTCAATAATTGAAATTAGACATTAGTTTTGATATATCAGCTCACTATAATAGAAATAAATATTTTGCTACATTATTTCATTTGCTGTCCAAAGGTATTTTGTTTAAATTTCTACACAACAATCCTGTTTTAAGCTCTTCACTGCAACTCCCAGGATTGGGATGACACTCACTGTTGTGTGTACACCTTTTATATTAGTGAGCACTACTATCTAACTCTTTCCTCGCACCTTGTGCCACTGCCTCATGATGTAAACACCTGGCCATCTAGTTTTCATATTCTTATACAATATTGAATGTAATTAGATCCTGAAGCTACAGACAGTACTACAGTAGGGCAGAAGTAATTATAGGAACACCAGTAATGCAATTAGTGGCCATGAATTTTGCTGATGTGATGTACCCTTAGCAGTATGTCCAGCTCCTGTGGCATTGTGTAGCTGAGAACTGGGGACAGAAATTTTAAGGCAGTTTTATGATAGAGATTGCTGCTGCCTAAGAGACCACCTTGAAACCTTGATCCTTGCAGCTTAAAATAACTTGACCTTTTCTTCAGAATTGTGTACAGATTTCAGCTAGGCTGCTGCAGAAGTAGGAGCTGTTATTAATCTGTTATTAATGTTATTAATCTGTTATTAATGAAAATATATACAGGGATACTAACAAAAAGAATTCTGCTCAGTCTACTTCCATCTAGGATTTAGTTTCAATATATAGCTTAAGGAAGACAAAAACTATTTGCCTCATACTGGTATGGATACAGGAACACAGACAATTTTATTTTATGATGTTTTATGAGCGTTTTTTTCTACTTCCTGTTACAGGCTTTATATATATATATATTACCCTTTTGCTACTGTTAGAACTCTTCATATGACATTGAAATGTAACATTTTCTTGGTTTGTCTTTGAACATTAATTTTTGAGTTGCAATTTTAAAATCAGAATTTTTCAGTTTATTTTCCAGGTGGAAAGACTGACTATCCCACTAACAAGTTCTTGTTTATTGTCCTCTACATTTATTATTGACTAGGCTCTCGAAAAGCATGTGTGCTTTTCTCCATGTTCTGTTCAAATTCCAGGACTTCTTTTACTTTCTTCTTCCAGTGACTGTGTTTTAAACCATTTTCTTTCAATCTGCACAATTTGCTTTTACAGATTGTGTACATTTCTCTCCTGAGAGAGAGATATTGTATATTTCACAATGAGACAAAATCAGAATAATCAGTAGGTTTGCCAAGGCAAAGAGGGCAACTGTAGAAGCTAGAAAAATAAAAGTGAAATCAGGACAAAGTTCAATGAAACAAAAATTCTTCTATCTGCAGAGAATGGTAGATCCACTGCTAGTCTGTTATTGCTGGATTTATTAACATACAGACCATATCTAACAATATCCACATTTTTAACGCATGTCTAATCACATTTGCAATAGAAAATACCTATTTTACAGTCATGGCCTAAATGTACCTTTAGGTTTATCTCATATCCCAGTAAGTTTGGGAATGGCTTTCTTTGTGTCTTGCACATTTACACTGAAAGGAATGCATGAAATTAGACAGTTCTGTCTCAGATTTTGTATAACAGATTCTGTGTGTTATGTAATATATTTAACCTATGAATCAAAGCTAGACAGAATTCAAATATCTGCAGGGCACAGTTGTATGTGGTTTGAGTCTGTACTTTCACAGAAAAAACAACGTCTCACACCAAACTGCTGGTAGGGAAATAACTACACTGGTTTAACTCATCTTCAACCTGACCTCTATTCCATCCACCCTGCAGCCTTTGCTATCTCTTACCACCAAAAAAACACAGGAGTCTAAAGCATGAAGTGTTATCAGTGCCATGGGAGAGAAGCTGTTTCAGTTGTTCCAGAAGCGCTGCCTGGGGCTGTCTGCCTTGCCTATGTGATGTAGGAGCTGCTGTAACCAGTGCACTGGTGGGCAGTGTAGCTCAGGATTCGGTGTGTTGAAGCTTCCTAGCTGGTTAAAAGCCAGATACATTAGTTTTGGACAGTTGGAGTTCAATGATAGTAGTTTAAGCTGCTGTACCAGAGCCTGAACTGCAATGGCTGAGAGCCACCACACAGCTGCTGAGATTGCCTCACCTGTGGGCAACAGTCTCTTAGAAAGTTATAACACAGATCTATGAGAATGAAACTCCCCATGTACTGCAAAAATGCTTTGGTAATTTTTTGGGAGATGCTTGCCATGGCTGCTGGTTCCAGAGTACCGGCTGAATGGGTACAAATGGCTGGAAAGGACCACTGGCCAAGCTCTTCTTGTCCATTTGTGGTATTAACAGCATGTCATCAGAACTGTGTGAGACTGTTTTGCAACAAGCTGCTGCATTTTAATACATTTGTTGTTTCTGTGTATGAAAAAATTGATTTTTGAAATCAAAGCCTGCAGCCTATTCCCCCTTAATACAAATGAATCACTTTGGTATTCCTTTTTAGATTAATCCAGCAGTTGTGATAATGACATTTTTAAAAGTGGCTGGTGCCTAATTCTGTGTCCTTTTTTTTTTTTAGTAATGATTGATCCATAAAATAGAATTAATACCATTCTTAATACACATTCTAACTAGAAGCAGTGATTGTGTGTGTGTGCAAAGCAGGCATATCAAGAAAAGTGTCTGAGTCCTTGTTTCATGAGGCATATTAAGGTCCTGGCTGCAGCAAAAGTAGGTATTTTCTTTGGCTGAACTGGAATTTCAGTTTTTATCAGCTGCAGAGAATTCAGTCTATGATCTAAACAAGAGCCAGACTCCAAAGCAAGCTATAGGAAATTAAAAGTAGAATGGTATTATATGTGAATACTTTACTGTCTGTTCTATACCACGAATGAAAAGAAGTCAAGAGAAAGAGAGACAGTGTGCAAAATTCCCAGCCTATGCCTGGGATGTTCTCTGTAATAAAGGAGAATGCAGTTCTGGTTAGTTTTTCACTTGTAGAATCTTAAGCCAGTGTAACACAGTGTTCTGGTTTGAGAAGCAAAACCAGTGAGACACCCCAAGTCAGAAATACAATTTATTAGAAAAAGGGAAAATAAACCAAAAAGGAAACAAAATACATGCAATAAGGAAAAAGAAATCCACTGACAGAGTCAGAATACAACCTGACACCCTGTTGGTCAGGGTGTTGGCAGCAGTCTAGTTGCAATGGTGGCTGCAGTCCTTCTGGAGTAGCAGTTGTGCCTCTGTTGAAGCAGTGACCCTGGAGGAAAGGTGCAACCCTCTGCTGAAGGTCCAGTGATGATAGATGGGCCTGTTCTTCCTCTGGGAGTCCAGTGGAAAGGCTGACTTGGTGTTCCAAGTCTCAAGTTTTTATCCAGGTAGAGGGGCTTGGTTCCCCTCCCTGGCTGGAGCATTTCCCAATGGGATGATGGAAGTTTATCAGTGGACTCAATGGCCCATTAGCAGAAGACCTATCCCTGGAGGGAGGATGGGTCGTGGAAGAGATAAGGAAACTGCTGTTGATGATTTCTTACCAGCCGGCTTATCAACAGAAGATCACATCACTACCCCCCATCCCAGATCAAAGGGATGGTAATAGAATAACACACCCCTGATTATATTTTACACTGCAACCCATGACACACAGATTGAAAAAAATCAGTTGTGGCACAGTTTATAAATGAAAAGAAATATGTATGTAGTTTTTTATTTATAAATTGTCTTTAAAAAATGAAGACTTAGTTGGTCAAATACACTTGGCTCAAGTTCTTATATATGCATATGCTTAAAGGTAGCTATTGTCAAAGAAAATATAAGGAGGTTAGGATGAGTCAAAAGAAGAAAATGCTTCTCTTTAGTCTTGAGTGAGTGTTCTTCAAATGTATTAAGTACTTCAGTAAAGAGTGTCTGTTTTTTGCTGGGTTGTAGAGAAACAAGACATTCCTTTCAGTACTGTGAAATATTCATGTAGTCTGCCATGACAAGGGTATCTATGCAGGCATTTTACTATGGCCACTGGGGCAGCAATTCAGACTGATTCCTGCATATTACTGTAACATTATTCCAGCTGTGTCTTTTCAAGAAATTCAAGAATATCTTTTCTCTATTATTAGTCCTTAACAGAAACTACATTCTCCTGGAATTCAAGGCTCTAGTGAATACAGTCATTGGCATGATTTTTAATTTTTGCATCTGCTGGTTTTTACCAGCAGTTTATAAAACACTTCTATAAGTTGTACATTAAGTCTAATTTGATATCTACAGGTTTTAACGACAGTTGTGTTTTAAAAGCAACCTGTTCTACTCAGTACAATAAAGTGTGCTGTCCAGAGTTGTTAAGTACATCAAGCTACAAAGACTTTCCTGGACTATGACATTCTCTTCCATTAGCATGTGAACTGCTTTCAGAAGGCTGCCAGTTAAAAGGGGTCAGTTCAGCTGTGAGCTGTGAGTGTGCATGGGACCCAGTCCTTCCTTTGCAGGCAAATGGTAAATCTGAAAGACCAAAGCACTTGCGGGACCAGCAGAAGAACAAAGGTGGGGTTTCAGTGGTTTTCCTAATTTTTTTGCTGTTGGAGTTATAACAAAAGAAAACAAATATAATTATAGAGAGTGTTACTTCTCTAACATTACTGTTATTTTTCCTCTACATGCTCCTGAGGGGTCTTCCTTAGTGAGAGACTCCAGTCCTGGAGAGCCCAGCTCCAGCTTTGGTTCTGCTTTTCTGGGACACTCGTTGAGCAGCAGAATTTCTACAAGTAAAAACAGTGTTTGTAACTTTACAACTGTAATTGTTAGATTTGTACCAAATGCAGAGCCAGCCTGGATGGAGAAAAAAAGATGGTCTAAAATCAACAAAGTGGCGTTTAGTAGAAGTAAGTGTAGAAGATGACAATAAGATGAAATCAAGCACAAAATATCCAATGCCTGGCAAGGTAGCAGAGCTGCAGAGTAGGATCTGGTGGTTATACTGGGTCACAAACTAAAAAAAAAATCCAGTTAGTGAGATACTGTGATATAGAAAATCAATCTCCCTCTAGGATGTATTAGCAAGAGTATCACTGAACTGAACAGAATTTGCTCTTTGCAGTGCTGGTGGGACATTATTTGGAGAGGTCAAAGCACCAGACATTAAAAAGAAGACATGCCCAAAAAGAGCAATGAGAATAGTCAGAGATATTTTAGAATTGGTATTTGTGAGAAATGAAAGGGGAAAGGATTTGTTAACTTTTGGAAGAGAAATAGCTATGACTGGGGAGAGGTAATGCTGATAACCTTTCAACTCAGTAAAATTTAAAATATTATTATAAGGAAAGAGATGAGTGATCAATTGTTCTTACTGCTCGTTGCCACAAACCAAGGAAAATGGCTGCCAAAGTTTCAGCAAACACTACTTCGGTTAAGTATCATGAAAAAATCAATCCACCATGTTTTTCAGTCTACGGGTGAGTTCCCATGATAAACACAACCTACAAAGAACAGCTTGCATGACATCCCACTTCTCTCTGAGACACAGCAATACTCCCCTTTATCTTCTTCCATAGGATCTGGACATGGGCTTGTGGCAACTGGAACAAACCTGAGAAATTTGGAACTTCTAATGAATGTAACCACTGTTTTCTCCGTTTGTTTGTATCTTGGCTTCTTTTTGAAGACTACATCTCTTTTCCTACCTCCTGGGCTGTGTCTGAAGTAAATAGAGATGAGTTGAAGGACTTAATGTTGGCAGCCTGGAAGGCAAATAATTGTGTGCCTGGGACTATAACCAGGCAGCTTAGTCAATATCAACTTCAGTAAATCAGTAACACTCACTGCTCTCAGCAAAAATCACTTCTTTCTCTAAAAGAGCACATTCTTGGAAATCTACACTCAAACTCCACTTCAAAACATTCCAGAGAATTAATGTGCATCTCTCTGGCCTTTAACGACCTTCTCCCCACTCCAATAGGTTACAAAATTTGTGCAGTTCAAAAGACCACTTTAGCAATTGCAGGAGCAAAGGTCATTACTAGAAATCTGTGCATAGCTCTTTTTGAATTAATAAACTCGTGGTGGATTTTTTTTGTTTTTTTGTTTTTTTTTTTTTGAGCTGGGGACAGAAGAATATGCAATAGTGTTTTTATGGGGTATAATATATATGAGAATAATCTGTATGTAGTGATAAACAGGCTCTCAAATCTGTTATTACTCCTGTTTCTTTGGCAGGCATTAAGGTGGGATGCTGTACAAACAAGGAAGATGTTCAGGTATATATTTTAAATGGTGTATTGGAAATGGCAGGAAAGTCTTGGTTCTACCCAGGATCTGTGCAGATGAAAAGATGACTTTTTACAAGCACTTTGTCCACACTTCTGCTGTCCTTGAGGATCCCAGGGCAAGTAAACTCTATAATCTCTGACTGACTCTTTAAAAAATATTACTAGAAACTGAAACACACTATTTCATGCAAGAAAGGTTTCCTACATTTTGGATTTAGAGAGTCTTGACTGCTGAAATGCTGTTTTCATACAGTCTTCTCTGCTAAAAATTGGTTTTGCCCAAATGATCCCAAACTTTGTGAAATAACCTGACAAATACTAATTCCTGCAGAACTTTTTTCCTCATTTTTGGTGTTATCATTGGTAAACATACCTCTAGGCTGGTATTAAGTGGCAAACTTTTGACGTACTTTTAATAACTTTAACACCTTCTTTTTTCTTTTTATGGGAGAGTAAATCCTGCTGAAAAGTATTTATAGTGATCATCATTTCAGATGCCTATACAGTAAGTCCAGAGGACTTAAGAAAAAGTGTTGATCTTCTCTGTGGGCCTCCATAACTACAGTGAGTCTGACTGCAGTAAGTCACAGCTCCCAAAGGGACTTTGATTATATAGAGTCAAATGCAGAGAGAGCAAAGATAAGCCTAGGAGCTAAAAAGCACTGAATTCAGCCTTAAAATCATCAATCACAAAAGCTGTATCTATTTAGAGCTTTTATTTAACTAAATCTCTTAGAGCTCAGATCAATTGTAGGCATGGCATTGAAGCCAATCACCATGTCTAAGTGAGGATGGTTATCCCAGCCTTATTCTTCCCGGCATTAGTCTAGACACACAGTGGGATCAAACTCTCTTGTTAAACACTCAACCATTCCTCCCTTTGTATCTACAAATGACAGGCAAGGGACAGAAACAGTCTGTCTTGCTGTCCACAACAGCATATCAATATCCCAATCTGCATAGCACACAACAAGGGTCACCTTGTAGATGGATTAGTGTGCTGGCTCCCTGTTGCAGCTAGGTAATACAAGTTACATAAAAGTTAATTAGCAAAGCAAAGAAAGCAGGGAACCTGAAAGGTGCTTATGTTTTGTTTAAATACTATAATCCTCTGATGTTCTGCAGATTTACAGCAGGACTCATGGGTTCCTCTTCTTTATGGGAGGGGAGGGGTAACTGCTTGGTGAATTTGACTCTTTAGACACATAGCTGAATGATCTATAAGGCATATTTATAAGACATTAATGCCTCATGGATCAGTCCCAGAGCTACATGTTATTTAGAGTCCTTTTGATTTATTCTGTTAAGATAGCATTTAATTGGATTGTCAGATTGTTCCTGAGCTTGGCTAGTGTTGTGGTTTAATGACAGGTGTCTGCTAAGGAAGTCAGGATCCTTCCTTGGAATGAAGGACGTAAATCCCCTCTTTTCGAATTATTAAAATTTTGGATTTAAGGGGGCTCTTAAGGCAAAGATATGGGAATAGGAATAACAGTTATTTATTAGGAGAACTAAAATAAAACAAGCATNGAGGTCCATTGGAGACAGGTGAGCCTGGTCTTCCTCTGGGAGTCCAGCAGAAAAAAGGCTGCCTTGGTGTCCCAAATCTCTGGTTTTTATCCAGGTAGGGATGCTTGGTTTCTCTCCCTGAATGGAGAATTTCCCAATGGGATTGTGTAATTTTATCAGTGAGACTCAATGGCCCATTAGCAGAAGATGTCTCCCTGGAGGGAGGATGGGTCATGGAAGAGATAAAGAAAGTGCTCTTGCTGGTTTTTCATCAGATGGCTAATTGACAGAAGATTACACCAACACCTGCCTCCCTTTCCCCGGCCCCACCCCGTTCCAACAGATGGTGATGGAATAACACACTTTTTTGGGCTACATTTTGCACTGCAACCCATGACAGCTAGCCAAGGCCAGACTTCCAAAAGGAAAAACTTGAAACAGTTTGGGAGTTCAGACCTGTTTAAAAGATTCTAATTTCTTTGTTTTACTTGCCTGGGCATTGCAATCCTGTAGTTACTTTTATTTTTAACAAAGTCAATTATATTTGTGGTCTAACCCTCTTATCTTTAGTAATAAGTGTGAACTTTAACTTAGCTACCATATACAATCTAGTCTGGTATGACAGAGGGAGCAAAGTGTTCATTCTCAAATGTCTTGTATCCTTTTGAGTCTGAACGCTGCAATTCTATAGAGCTGAGGAACAAGCTCTAATATTCTGCTACAAAGACTGCCTTTCATCTGGGTGAGATGATGATTGTACTTGTGGGCATCAACTTTTCTTAACAGGGACCAGGTCTTCCTTTTCATGGGATTCCAGGCATAGCAACACGTATAGGATGAGGAAATAGATCTACACAACCTGGTGGACATCAGATGAATGTGGTGATAAGAAAGTAGAACAAAGTGATTTATGGAGGTGGAATAGGAACAGAGCTTCTTAATTTCCACCTTGTGTGGGCCATGACTCAAATGAACTGAGTCATAGCAATAATACAGCTACACTCAGTCTCCTTTTCGTTTGGATTAGCACTCCTGTTGCAAAAATGTGGCTACTGCTGCAGATGCTTTTATTCATAACCAGCAGTGTTCTCTACAGAAATTAAGCCGTTGGTTGAATTTCTGCCGCTGTGTCTTGCTCTGGCCATCTGAAAATCCCAGGGTACCAGAAGGACAGAGGACTTAATAGAGATAAAGATCAAATTTGTTCCTGTGAGATCGGTGCTGATGTGGATGACAAGGTGTCAGAAGAAAAGTCATCATCCATCATGCTCTAGCTGTTTTTTGGTAAAGCAGAAGTTAATTCCCTACAGCAGCAGGAGTAGCTTTCAAAAGTTTCAAACTCCTATGAGGAAAAAAATCAGAAGTTTTTCTGTCAAGAAAGGAGGAAATTCCAGGACACCCAAGGCACAGACAGTATGGCATAAAGGTGAATGGGTAATATCATTCAGCTAGAAAAACAACATTTTCTTGTGATTTCAGGATCTTGCTGCATGGTCTTTGACATTTCATTCCTCTGGGCTTTCACCCCTTTGTTGCAAACTCCTCTTTTGGTGGATACACTGTAGATGCAGTAGTGAAATTTTTTTCTGAGACATAAATGTTGATACCATGAATTATTGTAAGAAACAAATGTTTACTAAAAATGAAAACTTCAGGGAACTTCAGTCCATCACTGTTTGAATTTTCTGCCTTGAATTGTGATGCTAATGCAGAGACCACTGTGGTTTTGTAAAAGAGAAGAGGAATGACCTAATCCACAATATTTTTGTTTTCCACAAATGTTTTTGTAGCACATTGGAAATTGTACAAGCAGCCACTGGATGGCAATGTTTCACACATAAATACAGTCCCAATGGTTTAATAAGACTTTGGAGTGCAGGTGCTCATCTGATTAAAAATTTCATCCAAATCCTAGTCTAACACTTATTTCAATTCCATGTTTGTGTTGCTGACAGAAATTGAACTGACAGTTGTATTATGGAGAGGCTACTGGCTCTGCATTGCTAAGGTTGAAACTTGTTTTCCATTATAAACCCAATCTTGGCCTCAACTCTGAAATTCTCAGTAAAGACTATTCCTCTTTCACATATTGGGACCACAATGAGCTGCAAAAAGATACGTCTTGTTCTCATTTCAGCAAAGTTAAGCAGGGTGTTTATTTGGTTCAAGTCTGTGGACACTGGTGTTAAAATGTATAAAACTTCTTGCAGTCTCTCTTCTCTGAAACTTCCTAAGAAACTCAAGAGCCCCAGAACAACACAAGCTGGATCTGTAAGGCTTATTGAGTAAAATGGAAAGTGAAGTTCCTCCAGCTAAATTCACCCTTCCTTCCTTATATTTACTTGCAGTGAAATTCACCTAACATTTCTGAACATTTTCAGAAAATGAAAATCTAGTGACAAGTAACAAAGTGAGAGGTGCAGGTGTCCTGAGGAAGCAATTTTTTACACTCATCTGTCAGTATTCATGCTGAGAGCGCTCACACCTGGATTCAGCTAGGAAACAAGCACAGCACAAATCAGGTGACTTGGCTGGCAAATTAGACCTGACCAACACAGCTCAAAAAAAAAAGCTGAATGCTTAGAGAATTAAGGTGGCATTTCCATACACTTGGGTTTTTTTACTCCTTAAAAAAAACAACACTGGAAGATGATATAAGAATGTTGAAGAATCCTGCTCATTACAAGTATTCATTGTGAAAAATCAAAACACAAAAATCACTGATGGTATTATTTACTTTTCTTCACTCACCATGTTGCAAAAGCCTCCTTTCTCTTCATACACCTGCTCTTGTTATCTATTGCTGACCAACACATATCTGACAGCTATGCCATATGCCAGGCCAGCAAACAAAAAAATCACTGTGAAAAGAAATGATCCACAAAACTTTGTTTCTTGTTTCGGTGCAGGTGTGAGTAGTAATTGTGGGAATCATGTTTACAGTACGTTCCTCCCTGCCTAGGTCAATTTAGTATGATATTTACTGCATCTGAGGAAATCGGCTCCTTTGGAAGATGATGCTACTGTCATCCACAAATGTATACATTTTTTACTTTGCCACTGGTTTTGAGCAACAAAAACCTGCCCTCAGAGACTTCAGAATAGCTCTATATTGGAAAAATCCAATCTCATTCCTGTATTGGCACCACCTTTGAATCCTTTGCTTTGCTTCTACAGATCATAAAGAATGCTTCTAGCACTTATTGTGTAACAGATAAAAAGGTACACAGAGGGGAGGACTGAAAGCCTGGTATTGCTGTGGAAGAGAGCTATGATTAGAACTACACCTGAAGATCATTTCCACTTTCAAGCATTCACAGTTTACTCTTACAATGTGTACCCTAACACTGTAATGTCTCCCTTAGAGAGTTAAAGTGCTCTTATATTTTACTTCTCTGATACTGACAAGCACACTCACACTGTACACAAGCTCCTATCTGGGAAGTACATGACTTCTTTTTCTTTGCTGCTGTGTGCAGCTAAATTCAGAAGGTGAATCTGTATTTGATCAAACTTTTTCAACTTGGCACTTCCACATTTTTTGATCATAAACAGTGACATGCCTATTGGAATAATTACCAGTATAGTCGGATGGGATGTGCCTGAGTTTGTCTGGCCCTTGCTGCTTGAGCAAATAGTGGCACTGTGGTATTTTTACCCCAGAGACACCTTTGGCTAGCTGGATTCTGCAGCTGGCTGCTTGGAGGCAAGTTCAGGCATGCAGGATCTCAGGTTTACCTTTGGTGGAGAAGCTTTAAGGCAAGGTGAAGGAAAGGAGTCAGTTCTGATGGAGGGTTTCGATCCAGAGCTTTATTCCTGGCCCACAGGCCTCTGAATCCAGCAACTGCTCCAACAGAATTCTCAACCACATGGTTTGCTTGCCCTTTTATCTNCAGAATTATCAGGGCGGAGCCTGGGGTATATGAGGCAAACCATGACATCACACCGCAACACATGCCAGAAAAGTATTTTATAACACAAAACTGAGCTATGGCCAGGCAGTAAGGCAGAAAATAAATTAGACTTACTTTACCTAGACTGTTCTGAGAAAATAACATAACCTAGTCCAAATGGTAGCATAGTGATACCATTTGCATCACTGAAATTCATTAATAAGGTCACCATTTCTCTAACTATTGCTTCAGGTGTTAGTAATCTGAGTGTGAATATTTGTTTTGACAGGGCTTTCATCAGTTTGGATATATTTAAGTAAATTATTTAAAAAGGGGAATATTTTACAATTATAAAAAAGCAATGAAAGCAGATTGTTAAAACTCTTAACATTTTACTGAAATATATTTTACAAGGTATATCATAAGGAATTTTTGTTAACAAGTATCTACTGACAGCCTCAGAGCTCAAGTTCTTGGCTGATGCACTAGGTCAGTCATAGAGAAAGGGTAAGTCTCAATAGCACTCTACAGCCACTTATATACCCTACTCAAAACACCCAGAGCCTGACTTTTTGAGTTAATGATTTTATTGAAATGAGTGTGTTCAGGTCTAATATACAGCTGTAGCCATGCATCCAAATCTGGTCCAAGTAATTCACATTACACATCTTGTGTATGTGGAACAGGTAAATAATGATCACCTATAAATATTTTAGCCTAAATGCCCTGCACAAAATCAGATAGAACCCCTTTGTCAGGGACATGAAAATACTCTGTGCTACTGAAATAACAAAAGATTCAAATGATTTTATTTTATCTTTTAAATACAGCAATGTTTGCATCTCTGGATAAAAATGGAATATTTAATTCTGAGACCTTGACTCAGGACAGATTACATATTGACACAAATCACAATTAGAATTGTCCCAGTGTACCCCTTCAGGTATTAAAGTGTTCCTGCATTAACTGTGCATATGTTTGAAGCTAATCATGGAGATTAAAGTCTTCAGCATCAAGACTTTCTATCAAATATGTTGTGGTGGGCTTAGATTAAGCAGAATTCTAGAAATGGTACCTATAATTTAACATTTTAGCAAATCTCTCATGGAAGTCTTCTGAATTCTAAGTATAATATTTTCCCCACTATTTCTGGTAAGTTAAACAAACTAGTAATTTTCTCCTTGTCATCAAAGAAGACAGTTCTAAAATACTGTCCCCACAGACACACAGTCAGCTCTCAGGAAGAAAATGAAATTAAGGGAAATCAGAAAAACACTGAAGAACAAAGCTTTCACAAGTAAACTTGGGAGTGACTTCAGGACAGAAAGAAGGAGGGCACTTAATGCTTATTTTTTGAGAGGTTTTTGGATATGAGAACTGTATTTCCTGTGGAATTGCAAAAATTAATGTGGCTTTGACATATTGATTTCCCAGTATAAATATTTTAAGAGGCAGTATGTTGTATTGCACTGATTTATCACTGAGTTCTTATTTTGCACTGATGTATCACATGTTTCATTCTGTGCACCTCCCTGGATTCTGTAGTTGCTTTCTCCCCCTCTCCCAGGTTGGTCCCTCCCCTTACCTGTCCCAACAATTGTCTCCCATTGGCTTTGATCCCCTTCCTCCCACCCCCTCCCACTGAGTTTAAAAATTCCCTCCATAAGATGTTTGCTCTCTTTCCTTCTCTCTTTTCTTCTCACTCTCTCTCTCTCTCTCTTTCCTCTCCTTCTTACCCTCTTCCCCCTCTCTCCCCTCTCCCTGGAAATGATTCACTGTTAGATCTGTGGATGCGTTTCCAAGAAGAAAGAGTGCCTCAGTCTTTTGCTTAGTCCATGTCGATTTGTTGGGGGAACTCTGAGCTAGCCAAACTAGCCCCCAAGAAGCAAATACAACAGCTGTAGGAAGATTTTCTTAGAGGGAAACCCTTTGTTGCACATCACCACCAAACACAGAAGTGATCTAGAGACACTGTGAAACAGTATGTAAAATAAGAATGGAATTTTTCAGTATGGTAACTTTTACAAGGCCATAGAGTCAGCTATAGAGACAGACTGACTTGAAAATGCAGAAAAATTATCATATAAATTCTTACTATTAATACTTTTTGCCAATATTAATGACATCAAAGTGACTTGAGAGATTTAATTTATTTCTTATTGAATATGAAAATATCCTGATACTTTATCCACATCAGATTTGTGTATGTACTGACATCTGTTTAGGGATAATAGCTGTCAAATCCAAGACTCATTAAATAAAAAAGCCAAAAAAGGACCAGACTGCATGGGAGGACACATAAGACCTAGGATACTGTTAGTGATGTGTGCTTGTAGAGCTGAGTGGAGAAAAGGACTGCCAGAATGGAGATTCAGCCATTCCAGGTGCTGACAGCTACTCCATGCCTGAGCCTTTGAAGGAAGAAATGTGATAATCAGAGAATGATTGAACTTTTAGACAAATGTCTTCCTTTGCTTCAACAGCTCTTGGCTCATAAGCTCTGCAGAAAGAGGTGATTAGAAGACAGTCATCCTCTTTAATGCAGGAATAGTGCTTCCCCTCCAGGATGATTTAGGAAAATGGTGCTTCTTTCCTCAAAGTGTCAGACCACAGAGAGGAAGTTTACACTATCTTCTAGAAAGCAGAGATGTGTGAAAAGAAGAGTCACCAGTGAACACCAGCCCAATACCCTTGCTTTGAGGCTGAGCAAGGGTTGGAAGGTATCAGCTGGACACCAGACCTGTGATCCTTCAAAACTGGCCAGCAGGCCTCAGGCTACCAGCTCCCTGGCCTGCCTTGGACCTTCATCCCATGTGCGCAGGCAGAACAGTGGTCCTGTGGCTTTTCTTGTCTTTGATCAGATAGGGAGGCTAAGCCCAATGAGGGCATTTCAGAAATATGTTCTTTCCCTGCATTTTGATGGTTGTGGGAGGAATAAGAACATCTCAAAAGCAAATAGGGAAGACAAAAATCCTTGTGAACAGAAGAGCAAAAGAGGTTGACTATGAAACCTTGCAACCACTGAGGTCAGAGGCGAGTTTTCTGGGAAATCTGTGAGACCAGTCCTTCTGCAACAAGATTGGAAGGCAGAGAGAGATGAAAGCTTGAAAATATTCCAAAAGAAGGTGGCTTTTTGTTTTCTTAGTTGCACTGCAAATTAGATGTGGGAAATATCAAATACTTCATTCCTTGGCAGAAGCTTGTTTTTCCCTATGGGAAAGAAAATTGAGAAGAATTTGTTCGAAAACTTGTAAAATGGAGAGGAGGTTTTAGGGTTTTGTAAGCCAAAGACCAAATGTCTTGAAGGCTGAAAAGGGAAGATCTTTTTGATTTTGTTATTTTGTCAGCAGTAACTATGTGTTTTACTAGACAACAAAAACCTTCAACAGATATTTTATACACCTTCATTTCCTAGTAGAAGATTTTCATCCATTTCTTTTCCCATTCTTGCCACAATCTCCATTAAACTCCTTATTTTTTAATTTCCTCTTCCCATTATTTTGGTCTACACCAGAGTTTGTAAAATGGACCTACAGATTTTTTTTTTCCCCAGAGAATCTCAAAGATTGTAAAGAAAGGCTTGTAAAGAAAAGTTTGAAACAGTATCAAAAGTGTCAGAGTCAAATGCTAAATGGTTGTGTCCCTTCTCTCACTGCTACTCTTCTGCCTATAGCTGTAATTTTGTATTCACATTCAGTTTTCAGAGTAGACAAGATTTCTGGTTGCATTTTGCAATGGTAATCTGTAGCTATGATACCACTTAGCAGCTCATATTTTTTTAAATCAATCCCTTCAATTTTAATCCAATAAATGGTTTCTTGTAAACATCCTGTGCAATTGTATGATTTCTTAGCTTTGTTTGACAGCATCTTGAAAAAACCTCTAGCTGTAAATTTATAAAGCAAGCCTAATTTCCACCATAATTCCAGACACAAGAGAATAAATACAAAACTAGAAAACTATATACCTTTTTACTGATGTCTGGGACAGACTTGAAGATGGTAACCTATTGCAGAGATTCATTCTGCAGCCTCAGCAACTTTGATATGAAATAGAAAGTTTAAAATTACCAGCTGTAGCTGGTAATATTTTAGATATTCAGAATCTAAAAAATAGCGAAAGTGTAAAACATCTTTCAGTTTGGAGCTACAGAAAACATAATCTTTACATAATCTTCACATCTTCTCATGAAAATGAGAAGAAAGAAAAGCCAAAGATGTTTGTATATTTAGGAAGGCTCTATTTTGAATCAGAGGAATACATTTCTCATATGAAAGGAAGGAAAATTACTAGTTATTTTAATAATAGAATGGTTGTGGTTTTTTCCCTTAAAAGAGGATCGGTTCTTTGGAGAACCTAGCCTTAGACATAGTTGGTATAGATATTCAGGTTTTGGATGCTTAAGTGGCAACATAATTTGAATTAATGCCCTGTGAGAGCCAGAGGTTTGTGCTCCAATGGTTTACAAAAGCTCCATCAGCAGGAGTCTTGATCTTTTGCTTATATTTTTCTTTTTTTGTGAGGTGTCAGATGTCTGTCATGCTACATAAACAAACAAAACATCTTCACTGATCAGGACAGTGAGAAGTAAAAATGCATGTTGATAACACTGAAATGCTAGAATGAGTTTTTTTCTGCAGTGCTAGTGTTAGCTTGTCTGAGCAGTGGCTGGAAGCAAAGCAATGAGAGACAAATCTTCCCTTGAGAAGTCCTACTCTATGTAAGGAATTTGCATCTTTGTTCTTGATAGCAGTTTAAACTTTTTGTACAAAATTATGCTAATGATGGGTGTGTCAAGAGGTCTATTGAAGACACTGCCAATTGCCTGGATAACTCTAGGGCAGCTCTGGTAATCATACTTGTGTAGTTATGGGATTATGAGAGAAATATAATTAAGAAATATAATTTTAAGATAAGATTATTTTTTTGTAGGAAAAAGACAATCTTGCTCATGAATCAAGACCTCTACTACATCTTGCTTTTCCTTCTATAATTCTGACTTTTCAATTCAAAGTACTTTGTTTATTGCCACAATTACTTTTATAGTTGCTTAATTTGTTTGCTGGAACAAGGGATCAGTGGGTGACTGATTTCTCCACTGAAATGTTTATATCAGCTTCTCTGGAGTTCATTTGGTCTAGGGAAGTTTGATCATCACACATTTACACTCCTTGTCTGCAGTTCTGTGACAGCCTCACAGATGACAGAAATGATTTTAAGGTATTTATCACAAGAAAGTTAACTGATCACTGCGACTCTGGTCACAGCTAAGCCACTACAAAGAAAGCTCACTCCTCTGATCAGCATGTGGTCCATGCTGGCTTTGCAGGACCGTCCTTTGATGCCTGCAATTTGTAACTCCCTTTTCCAGGAAAAGGCTGGAGCATTCACCCACTAGCTCTGGAGAGAAGATAGGTGAAAAGTACTTCTATACAGCACCTTTTCCTTCCTGCAACTTATTGTTTTCATTTAAAGCTACTGACTGAATTCCAGCTATACACTCTGGAGCTTGTCAGATTTCTTTGCCAGGGGATGCTCTAGTTTGCATAAGAGGATCAGCTGGTCATGGCAGGTTATGTGATGCTGGCAGCTGCCTCTTTTCAATGGCTTTAGTGTCTCCTAGTCCCTGCCAACTGCAAGTCACACAGAGTCTTTTGGGAGCTTAGTCTTTATTAAATAACATGGAGAAACCCTGTTGTTTTAAAAAATTGAAGCAAATGAGAAGGGTGATTGACTACTTTATGGCTATCTCTACCAGCAATTTTGCTAATCCAAAGAAAAATCAGTGAACAAAAGGGAATAAAGTGGGTCTACATTTCATATGTTTCAAATGGTTAAGAATTTCTTCCCAAATATGTTTTTATCACTGGAATAGCACAGAATAAATGTTTCGCAAACATTTACTAGTTCCCAGCCAGGTGTTAATTATTTAAGTTATATGCATTGTTTCTGCTCTCTGCTTGAGTGACTTAGGGAATCATCCATTTCAACAGAAATTATAACAATCAACTTTAAATTTGTTGGGTTTTTTGTTTGTTTGCTTTCTGAATAACTCGGAATTCAGATGAAAATTAATGTTTTGAACATCAGTGGAAGTGAAGCTTGACTGCATGAATATTTACTGACTGCTAAGATGTCAGATTGGCAAATCATATGAATCAAATTTGAGGTTGCTTGTTACTATTGTTAATAATAACTAGTTGTGGGACAGTGTTGAAAACTGGGATAGCTGTTGACATAGTGAAGGCAAGGAGGCAAGAAGGGCCTTTGTAGGAGTTCCACAGAGGTGTTTATTCCAGCCACGCGTGCAGATTGTCCAGGGTAAAAGGCGAACCTCATGGGAAAGGTTCAGGTTCAAGTATAGGGGTGGTAGGGGCTGGGAGAGTATCAGGGACCAATTGTCAGGGGGCATGGGAGCAGTACAATGGTAGGGTTAGGGTGTGGAAGCCTATGGGAAAATAGGGAGGGGAGTGACTAAGGGACATAGGGACAGGGATGGGGTTAACAGGGCTGACTGAGGGAGTAGAACATAACAGAAACAGGGTATCCTGTGAGAGAAGCCTCTTGTTTCTCTCCAAACCAGGGAATGCCTCTCAGCGTCCAGAGACCTTCACAGGACAGTACTACTTAATATTCTTTCAGTGTTCAAAATACAGTGAAAGCATAAAACTAAGAGAGTGTGAACTTCAAAGAAGTTACACTATAAGCATAAAACACAGGGGATTAACTGGCTTTGGAAAAAGTGTTTGAAAACTTTCCCCTTTTTTTTGCTGTCTCTTTTGTCTCTCTTACAAAAATACACTCTTTTCCCAATTATAAGAGCAGCTATGAAAAAATGATTTAAAGTTACCACTTCATATTCCCCAACTGTCCTGGTTTAGGGCAAATTTGGGAGAGGGAAAGAAAGGAAAACAAACAAATCTCTTGATGGACCACCCCTCCCCTTAGCTGAATCGGGATAGGAAAAAAGAATTTCCTTGGTAGAAAGTGGAAAAAGTTGTTTATTTAACAGATAAAACACTCCCAGGCCAACAAATGAAGGAACAACACTGAATAACAAAAAAAACCTCTCACCGCTCCGCAGAGATGCCAGGAAGTCTCTCTCGTGGCTGTAGCTTGGCTCAGTTGCTGTCGGTTCCTCTGGTGGAAAGGCTGGGCCCCAGGCCTGGTGTCCAAGGGCTGAGCTCCAGGTGCCCTTTTGGGTGTTTAGTCCAGAGCAGGTTCAAACAGTTTCAAGAAAAAGGAAAAAAAAACGCAGTCTAGAGAACTTCTCTGCCTCAGCTAGCCAGAAAAACTAACAAAAAGCAAAGGAGAGCTCTCTTCTGCTGCCCACACTGCCGACAACACACAGGCCGTGCAGACTCTTATCATTATGTTTTGAAAACAATTGTCTCATGCATTCCAGTGTGTCTTCTTCACTCTTAGATCAGATTTGAAAGGTACAGCACTTATTTCTGAACTAAACAGATGAATGGGGATACAATTTAGCATCAACCCAGGACACCAACATAGGGCTGAATAAAGGTTGTAATTTCTCTAACTTCTACAAGTGCTTTGTCTTACAGAGGCAAGAGGAATCAAATCACACTGATCAAATGTCTATGTTGTCAAAAGATTCAGTTCTATTTCTGATGCACTTTTATAATTCCTTCTGCAGAGGGATCTGCTACAAAAGACTTCTCTCTCTTAGAGCCAGAGTGGAAATCTATCAGTGGCTTGTGTAGTTCATGTAAGTAGGAGGATTGGATAAATATCCCTAAAACTTTTCTATGTGCAGAGGCGAACCAAGTATTTAACTCTTAAAATGCTGTTTAAAAAATTCTAGCCAGATTATTTATTCAGAATTGAAGTTCTGGCAAATGAATTTTCTGGAAAGATTGCTTATTGAAAGCTCACATCTTAAGTAAATTTTCATAAATTGATGAGTAAAATAATAAATAAAAAAACCCAAAAAACCCCTAGATCACTGGATTTAAATAGAAAAAATAAACTTTTAAAGTAGAAATACTAGTCTAAAGGTTATAATATGTAATCAAGGCATAAAATCATGCATGGAAAACACTCAATGCACTCAATCCAAAGGGTTAGAATATGACATTTCAAATGCTGAATCCTTTCTATGTATTAAGCATAAAATGCAGACAGGAATTTATTTTTAAGTAAATTATGAAAAATTGAAAATGATGAAATAATTTAAATAATTGAAAATTATTATTATTTGAAATAATGCGTTTGTTCAAGAAATCTATAATCAAATAATAACAGGACAAAAAATTAATATATATTTTATGCTTTGTTCTGGTTTGAAAAGCAAAACCAGTGAGAGACTCCAAGTCAGAAATACAATTTATTAGGAAAAGGGAAAAGAAAACAAAAAGGAAACAAAATACATGCAATAAGGAAAAATAAATCGCTGACAGAGTCAGAGTACCACCTGACACCTTGTTGGTCAGGGTGTTGGCAGCAGTCTAGCTGCAATGGTGGCTGCAGTCCTCCTGGAGAAGCAGTTGTGGCTCTGTTAAAGCAGTGATCCTGGAGGAAAGGTGCAGCCCTCAGCTGAAGGTCCAGTGGTGGTAAATAGGCCTGTTCTTCCTCTGGGAGTCCAGTGGAAAAGGCTGACTTGGTGTTCCAAGTCTCAGGGTTTTGTGGGGGGAGGCTTGGTTCCCCCCCCCAGCCCAGATGAAGCATTTCCCAGTGGGATGATGGAAGTTTATCAGTGGACTCAATGGCCCATTAGCAGAAGACCTATCCTTGGAGGGAAGATGGCTCATGGAAAAGATAAGGAAACTGCTCTTGATGGTTTCTTATCAGCTGGCTTATCAACAGAAGATTACATCACTACCCCCTATCCCAGTTTCAACAGATGTTAATAGAATAACACACCCCTGATTACATTTTACACTGCAACCCATGACATACTTGCAAGAACAGTTTGTCTCTAAGAGGCAGAACTAGCCACAGAATTACCAACAAAGTGAGAAAAAGCTTCAGCAGCCTTCACTTGCAGTGGCTAGCAAAATGCACATTCCTGCATTACCTGATGTGGTTGCAGTACCCTGCGTTTAAGCCAGGGGTGCTTCTAATCATTCAAGGATCAATTGAAATTTTTATTTATTTATTT
>VZTB01016545.1:4850-17667 GCA_013397245.1 Thryothorus ludovicianus
GGGGGCACAGGGACAGGGACAGACCCAGGGGGGCACAGGGACAGGCCAGGGCCAGGGGGGCACAGGGACAGGGACAGGGCCAGGGGGGGCACAGGGACAGGGACAGACCCAGGGGGGCACAGGGACAGCCCCAGGGGGACACAGCACCCACCCCCGTGCCGCAGCTCTGAGTCCAGCTCCAGCAGCTCCAGGTTGAAGGTGGCCAGGATCCCAGCCAGGGCAAATTTCCTCTGTGACTTCCAGAAGTCACTTTTGTTGTGGGCATTGCAGTGGCACAGGGAGGGGACTGTCCAGAGCTGGCACTGTGTCAGAAAATACAAAAAAATAAGGGAGAGGTTGCTGGATTTTTGTGTTTTCCCCTCAGCACTGAGTGATGGGTTACAATTCCTTTCCTCCTTCTTGCAGCTGAGTAAATATTCTGACAGGTAATTTGATATCATGGCAAGCATTTTAAAAAAGCCCCTTATTGATCAGCTGTCACTGCTGAGCCCTTCACAGAAATCCTCAGGGCTGGCACCATCCCCACTGAAAACTGGGAACACAGCCCTGCCTCTGCATGCTCACCCCAACTCTGCTCCCAGCTCAAAGTCTTCTGAAATTCTCAAAGTTTGGAGCAATAAACCATCCCCACACAATCCCCTCCACTCCTAACTCCAGTGAGTTAAAAAGCTGACATTTTTGTAATTCTTTTAAAAAGCTGACATTCCTCTAACTCATTAAAAAGAAGCCTGATCAAGTCATCTGGTTTTATGGAATGCACTGTGTGCCCAAAGCAAACAGGACATGTAACATAAATAAATGTATGTTTACTCCAACTGCCCAGACCAGAAATAAACCCCAGAAATAAAGTGGGGAGGCCCTTTAGCAGTTAGGAGGAACTGCAAATCAAATTTCCTGCATTATTCTCTTAGAGCCCTTAACTCTTTCTTGGCAGGGTAGAATTTCTGACTCCTGATCTATTTCTTTGCCAGCTTTACTACAGGTACCTTGTTATTGTTCTGCAGTTCTTTGCTTTACCCTGTGTAATAAATAACTGTTAAAATCCCTTTCTCTGCTCTCTCCTGTCTATTTAATAAATAACTCATTTCATATTAGACCTGACCTGCTGTCCTTAACAACAGAGCCAGAGTGATTTAGGTGCAGTCACCTGAGCAGAGCTGCTGTCAGAAATCTGAGCCTGAGGCAGGGCTTGGCCAAAGCTCTCATCTGAGCCCAAATTTGGTGTCCTGCAAGCTGGGCCCTGCCCTTACCTCAGCTGCCAGCTTGTCACAGACGAAGCAGTAGCACTGCTCACAAAAATCTGCATTCTTCCCAAGGGCAAAGCAGGTGTCACTCTCTGTCCTCCTGCAAGGTTGAAAACCAGAAAATGATTCAGGAAAATCCCATCTTCACCCAGCCCTGCTGCTTCCAGCTGCTCCAAAGCTGAATGTGGGGAATGGGAGCCCAAAAGGGATTGGCCATACTCGAAGGGGTGTGAGTTGCAGTCGTGTCTTGCATGGGGCATCACATATGCTTGCCTACAGAAGGTGACCACCAAATCCTCTTCCTCATCCACCACTTCTTCCAATCTCTTCTCTTCCAGGGGAGAATTCTCTGCAGGCAAGAGAGCAGGAGGTGTAAATCAATGTAAAGGTAGCACAGCTTCATTAGAAAGTACTGCTATTTACTTTTTGAACACTTTAAGGCACATTTTTTTAGGGAGGGATCTGAGAATGGCACACAACTTCCATGTATTAAACCAGAGGGTATGAAACCAAAAAGGACTCAGCTGACACTGAGAAGACCCAGTCTGAGCACAAATTGAAATATTATAAAACTACATAGCAGAATCCTTGGTAGTACTGTATATTATCAAAGATAATCCCTACAAATTGGGGATTTCCTCATGCTTTTATCCACTTGTGCAGCACAAGGACAGATTTCAAGCACTTCACAGAATTAATTAATTCCCCCAATCTTTCAGGGAACTCCAGCAGCAGCAAGGGACCAGCTCTTACCCTGTGGCTCCACAAACTCCACAGAACACACTTGGTTGCTGTCATCATCATCATCTGGGCACTGCACTTCTTCCTCATCATCACTGATCAGGATTATGTTCTCCTCCTCCTTTTCTAGTGGCCACATCTGCACCAGATTCCAAACTGGAAATACCTGGCAGTCACCAGGGTAACTCGAACTGTCCATTTCTACTTTCCAGGTGTTTTCCTCAAAAAGGGAAGAAAAAGACTCCTCTGAGACCCAAATTCTTCTTCTCTGGTGGGTAAATGACACTAAAGGCAGAGATGTTTCATCCTCACTGCACTCAGCAGCTCAGAACACACTGAAGCTTCCATCCAGAGCTCGAAGAACCCTGAAAACAAGAGGAAAAAAGAAGAAAAGACTTTAAAATACGAGATGAGCTGTTCTTCTGGTGGGTTTAGTGGGACTGGCAGTGGAATGAGGACAAGGGGAATGAGTTCCCACCGACAGGGCAGAGTTAGAGGGGATTTTGGGATAAATCCTTCCCTGGGAGGGTGGGGAGGCCCTGGCAAAGGTTCCCAGAAGAGCTGGGCTTTTCCTGCACCCCTGGAAGTGCCTTGGAGCATCCTGATCCACCCACGGCGAGTGGTGGGACTGGACTGTTGGAAATGATGCAGCTTTAAATTTGGGATCAATGAAAGGAAATTGTTTTGGGTTTTGTGTGTAAAAAGCCACCTGTATATGGAATATTTTCGGTGCCACATCCTGGCCAGAATAAAGCAAAGCCTGACTCTATCACTACATAATGCTAGAGGGGATTTTTTTATCCACCACGAATTTTACTGATGGCATGAGCTTTAAGAGTTCCTCCCATCCCAAACCACTCCGGCATTCCACAGTAACAACTCCTGTTAAGGATTCAGTGTCCCTTAACCCAGCCACACCAGGGACACCCAGCACAGCTCCCCTGGTCCCTCTCCCCTTCCCCAAACTCAAACATCCCCCAAATCCCAAAACAACCAGCGACGGTGCTACACTACCGGGGAGGGAGCACTGCTTCCGAGGGACCTTTCCATAACAATAACAAAGCAAATCTAGGCGGGATTTTAACTTCAGCAGAAGCTGCCTGTGGCAGCGAGGTGAGCCCGGACGGTCTCTAAAGTCCTTTCCTTTAATGCCCGCTCCTTTCCCGACCCTCCTCACCCAAAACCGCCTCCTCCTGTCGGCCCCAACCTCCCCTGAAGGATTCCCCGGTACCCGCTCAGCCCTTCCAGCCGTGCCGTTCTCCCGGAATTCCCGGCGGTTTTCCCGCAATTCCCGGCGTTTCCCTGCGGCTCCCGGCGCTTTTCCCGCTCGCTCCCACCCCGCTCCCGCCGCTCTTTGAAGGCCCGAGCGCTTCCGGGACGGCGACCCCGGCCCTGGGGCGGCGCTTCCGCCCGAGGGCTGCCCGCCATGTTCGGTGAGGGCACAGCTTCAATAAAACTCTTTAAATAAAACCCTAAAACGAACGATTTATTCTCCGCCAAACCCGCAAAGTGCCCTGACAGTGCTGTGCCCTCTTGTCTCTATGTCCACCGTGCCCTCACAGCTCCGCCTGAGGGGCGCCCGCCATGTTCGGTGAGGGCAGAGCTTCAATAAAACTCTTTAAAGAAAACCCTAAAATAAACTATTTATTGTCCGCCAAACCAGCGCAGCGCCCTGAGAGTGCGGTGCCCTGTTGTCTCTGTGTCCGCCGTGCCCTCACAGCTCCGCCTGAGGGGCGCCCGCCATGTTCGGTGAGGGCACTCGAGGGCTGGCGGCTGCCACAGCTCCAATAAAACTCTTTAAATAAAACCATAAAATGAACGATTTATTCTCCGCCAAACCAGCAAAGTGCCCTGAGAGTGCGGTGCCCTGTTGTCTCTGTGTTCGCCATGCCCTCACAGCTCCGCCTGAGGAGCGCCCGCCATGTTCGGTGAGGGCACTCGAGGGCTGGCGGCTGCCACAGCTCCACTAAAACTCTTTAAATAAAACCATAAAATAAACGATTTATTCTCCGCCAAACCAGCAAAGCGCCCTGATGGTGCTGTGCCTTGTTGTCTCTCTGTGTCTCTGTGTCCGCCATGTTTTGTCAATGTTCGGTGAAGGCACCTGAGGGCAGGTGGCTGCCGCAGCTTCAATTAAACTCTTTAAATAAAACCGCTGTTACAAATACGTATTATAATTTCACAATTATTAAAGTAAGTGCTACACATGTAAGGTTAAAATAAACTCGCTATAAAGGTACAGGTTTTAATTTTTGCTGTTAACTGAACTTAGTAGTGCTTGTATCCTGCTTGGTTGGGATAAGATCTAATGAACAAATGATAAAGACCTCTGCTACTAAAATACCAATTATCACAAAAAAGTGTGAACTAAAGCCCAAGCTAGAAGTGATAAGAATGAACTAAAGAAATGTGCACCCCAGGAGGGGCCATGCTGAACAGTTCCTGAAAAATATAAAATAGTTTTGTGGAAAAGATGAATATGCAATAGGCTAATGTAATTTAAAAAAAGGTATTTAAACCCGATTTCCCGACCGCTTTTCCCTGTCCGCATTGGGTGAGGCAGAGGCAGGTACAGCCCCAAATCCTCCGGCAAAAAAAATCAACTTTATCCGCATAACAGAGATCCCACTGGAGTTTTTTTGAAGACATAGTTTCCTTTTATCCCCATTTCCCGACCACGTTTCCCTGTCCGCCTTGGCTGAGGCAGGTCCAGCCCCGAATCCTCTTGCAAAAACCCAACTTTATTCACTTTACAGAGAGAGCCCACTACGCTATAGCTTTGTGGGGTCTCTCAGGAATTTTTGGAACACACAGCCTCCTCTTATCCTCATTTCCCGACCGCCTTTCCCTCCTCTTGTCCGCCTTGGAGAGGCAGAAGATTCAGCCCCAAATCCCCTTTTTAACACGAATTAATGCGCGACCATTAATACTCGATTTCAGCAAGAAGTTTACACTCACAAATCCCGCTCGCTTTCCCTCGATGTTCAAACTAAACTCTGTAACAAACCTGCCCGGTGTGAGGTTCTTATAAATCCCCCCCAGGCGTTCCTCCAGAACTTTCCAGACTCTTTGACATTCATTGGTAAATGAAAACATTAACACCCATTTCTCCTCTAATTACTCAGACCCCCACACCCTTTCTACCAGAACCTAATCGATTTTTGCACATTTACTTGCCAAGTGCAGAGCAGTTGCTGAGTTAATTACTCAGTGTTTCAGTGCTACTTTTACCAGCCTACAGCTTTTTTTGGAAAAGATAAATCTCTCCTTTCTGCGCCGTCTCCTCGCCCCAATCGCCTCCTTCTGTCGCGACATCAGCGAGGAAAAGCCTCATCCAGCAGCTCGAATTTCCCCCAGTAACACTAGATGGTACCAGAGCTCCGCACAGGACTCAAAAAATGGGAATTTTGAACCAGGAAAAGCTGGAAAGGGGGAGCTGCGATGTCTTAATGTGCTGCTGGCGCAGGGAATGGAGTTTTCGACGGGAAAAAGCCAACCTGTGAATAAAATAAAGACATTTCCTGGGGTTCAGGGCAACGAGAGCAGTGTGTTTGTGGTTAGAATTGCTCAGCAAAGTGATGGTGTTACAGCACCTGGGAGGGGAAGTGTGAGAACTGATCCTGGGGGATTTTTTCACTAATAATAATAAATTTTAAAAATCTAGGAAGGATTTTTAACTAAAGCCGAAGTTGCCCATGGCAGGGAGTTGAATCTGGATGGTCTTTAATGTCCCTTCCAACCCAAATCATTTTGAGATTCTATCCCATGGTTACATCTTCAAACTAAATTGTCCTGATACCTTTAATTCCCGATATCCTTAATATTAGGAACTATTTAAACAGCACTGAGAATATGATCACCTTGTCCATCAAGCAGCTGCAAACCCTGCCTGAAATATTCATGCATTAAAAAAAAAAAAAATCCCTCTTCCTGCAAATGAATATTTATCCCATGGATAATCTTTAATGTCTTCATGGCTTTCAACACATTTGGGCAAAATGTTTCGAGTTTCTGTGCTTACAAGGCTGAAATCTAAACCCGACACCCAAATAGGTGGCCCGATTTCAGCTGTGTGGGGCATTTTCTAGGGACAGGATTTCCTCCCTGTTGCTGCCTCCTCAGCACCACACGGTTTTAGCAACCTTGAGAAGCTCACCGCAGCGATTCGGGGGCTGAAACGAAGCGTGGAGAGGGCAGGGAGAAATAACAACAGCGGAGCTGGCGCTTGGCCAGAAGATTTTCCTCCAGAACGCCGCTCTCATGCACAAATTCCTGAGTCTCTGCCATGGAAGTGCATGAGTTTGAAGGTCCCTTCCAACCCAAACCAGGCTGTGATTCCACGATTCTGTGAAGTGCTGGGAGAGGATCTTATGGCTAAATATGGGCAGGACTTGAGCGCTGTGCCTTGTCCAAGGCATCGGTGGCTCCTCTTTCCAGATGAAGAGTTGGCGGCAGAGGCTTATTTTTAGTGGTGTGGGTGTAAAATATTGAATTTCACATCGCCTGAGCTCCGTCTGCTCTGCCCTGGTGGGTTTTGTGCCCAGATCCGGCCAAGCTCGAGGTCTGGGACTGACATCATGGAGTTAGAGAATCCTGGAATGGTTTGGGGTGGAAGGGACCTTAAAGCTCATCGAGTTCTAATCCCAACACCTTTCACCATCCCAGGGTGCTCCAAGCCCTGTCCAGCCTGGCCTTGGACACTTCCAGGGATCCAGGGGCACTTCTCTGGGAATCTGGGAACGCTCCCAGGGAAGTGCCAGAAACATCTCAAAGCACAGCTGGAAATGCAAACAAATTTATTCATTTATTGACAGGTGATTCCCACATCCCTGCTTCCAGATTTGGGGACATTACCTGGACACTTCAGCTCCCTGGGAACAAGCAGTTGAGGGCCAGAGGAATGGGATTCCCATTAATTAATGGTGATTCCTATTAATTAATAGTGATTCCCATTACCTGGGAATGAGCAGCTGAGGGCCAGAGGAATGGGATTCTTCCCACCAGCTCCTTAACTTGAAGGGAATTTCTCTCTGACCACAGCAGCAAGCAGACCATTAAAACATCTGTTCAAAAACCTTCCCCACGTCCCATTTCCATTCACTGCTGCTTCATTCTGCTGCAAAATCCGTACCTGGTGAAAGGTTTGGGATGGATCAATGGACTGGAAAAGGCTCTGAGGACCAAAACCTCCGATGCCACCTGGGCAAGTGCCAATCGAGCAGCTGAGCCCACCCCAGCTGACTCCTGTCACGCCTCTTGGGCGTGCTTGGCCCCAAAAATGACGTTCAGAGCTGGAAATGGAAAAGAGATTCTTAGAACTGAGCTTTTAGGAAAGAGTTGTGGGGTTTTCAGGTTTTCTCCGTGGGGTTGTGGGGTTGTTGTCCCCCCTTTTCACCTTTGGGAGCCCCTCAGTGCTTTGCTGGGTGGCACCAGCTCAGGTTTCAGGAGGGAGCAGGATTTTGGTGACTCTGCTGTGTCTGTGAGGGAACCACGGGCCCTGTTTGTACCCTGGTGTTGCTGAGAGGGGAGGAAACCAGCCCAAGGGTCCAAAAAAACCCTGGATTCAGGAGGAGGGCCTGGGATAAGGAGGGGAATGGGAGCAGAGCGAGGAAAACGGGCAAAGCTCGGGGCCTGCAGCAGGGCCCTGTTCCATCAAAATTAGAAACAAGCTTTTACTTGAGCCCTGATTTGTGAGGGAATCAAATTTCTGGGCTGATGGCCCGGTGATGTTCTCCTCACAACCTCATCCCAATGTCATTCCTGGATTCTGGTGCCAAGTTCAACCAACTGGACAGCAGCTCCAAATCCCCAAGGTAACACATTTAACAGATGTGTGCGAGAGAGAAACCCTTCATTTGTGCCTTCTCTGAGTTTAATCACAACCAAAACGCTTCAAATCCAGGAAGAAATGGGACAAACGTTCCCAAACCATGGGAAAGCCTTCACACCTGAGAGACCAGAGGGTTCACACAGGAGACAACCCCCCAAAAAGGGGCTCTGGGTGGCAGACCAGGCTGCTCTGGCTGAGATATAAATCCTGGTTTTTCCTCCCTTGTGGTTTTCCTGATGTGTAGGAAGGGGTGAAAGCCTGACAGAGCCCCAGTTCATTTTGATTTAAAAGTCCATCAGCCCTGAGGCACGAATCCATTGGAAACCAGGACCCTGCCAGCCCTGACAGGACTAACACAGATTTTAGTGCTTGGAAGAAAATGTTTCGTTCAGCTCTTTCCCCCTGTAACTTTTTTCCTCTCCTAAGACTACATAAAGGAGAAACGAGATGCTGTGAGGAGGATGGTTCTCTGGGTAGTTCAAAACACATGAAATGCTCTTTTTTTATTTTGGCTTTTCATCAGGACAACAGCCAGGCCAGGGCAGGAGCCAGGCTGTGTCCCGGGAATGAGGAGTGGAGATGCTCCTGCCTCGGCACAGCGGCGGCCAAGAGCTCTCGATTTAAGAACCAGATGAGTCTGAACCTCCTTGGAATTCCTTCAAAAATCTGCCAGCACTCTCCTCCCCGCCGAAAACCGGATAAATCCCCTCCGTATTCCCGGCTCCGAGCGAGGCCCTGAAATATTATCAGTGCTCTTTGACACCCTACCTGCCCCTCATCCCACCTGGCTTTGCACAGAACGCATTTCCTCTGCTTTCAGGGGAAAGAAAAAAGTCAGATTCATTCAAGCCCTGACACTCCTCCAGCACTTGGGTGATCAAGTCTCCTCCGGTTTATATTTGATATTTTAATAGGGTTTCCTCTTGGCCCTTTAATGAGTTTTTATTCCCCTCTGTGCATCAGACGCTTCGCTCTGACCGACAGNGCTGAGTTTTGTTCCTTCAGCCTCAGGCCAGGTGTGGGGGACAGTTTGTTACAGTGGGACAGGCTGGGATTGTCCTTGTGCCTGGGGAGAGCTCCATTCCTAGAAATATGGAATTACTGAAGGGTTTGGGTTGGAGGGGACCTTAAAAACCATCCCATTGCACCCCCAACACCTTCCACCATCCCAGGCTGCTCCAAGCCTCATCCAGCCTGGCCTTGGACATCCCAGGGATCCAGGGGCATCCCCAGGGCCTGCCCACCCTCCCTGGGAGGAATTCCTGCCCAATCTCCCACCTGAGCCCCCTCTCTTTCAGCTTCCCCCCTGTCCTGCCACCACAGGGGTTATTTCTGACATCCCCCAGAGTGAGCGTGGAGAGAGAGCAGATCTCATCCTGCAGGGCAGGGGGTGCTCAGGGTCCTGCAGGAGCTTTCCCTGCAGATCCCCTGGGAATGGGGCAATCCCCTGGGAATAGGGCAATCCCCTGGGAATGGGGCAATCCCCAGATCCTGCCCTGTAGGATCAGATCTGCTCAGAGGGGAAAGGCAGAGCCCCCCAGGGAGCTGAGACCCCTCACGGGCAGGCAGGACCTGCTCCAAGTCATCCCACACTGCTGGAGCTCTCCAGAACAAAAATCCATGGACAAATTGAAATAAAGCAAATTTGGGGGTAGAAAAGATTGACGTGAAAAGCTGTGAACCCTTTTTTGGGTGTTTTGTTCTGCATTTTAGGGATTCTCAAGGTGTCCTCTGCAGGCACAGGGGGCCCAGCAGTGCCTTGTGCTTAATTCCACAGACCCAACAGAATCACAGAATTCAAAACCATCTCTCCTTGAAGGATCCACGTTAAACTCGGGCTTGGTTTTTGATGTTGCAGGAGGCTGATGCTCGTCTGCTGAGAATTAGGGGGTTATTATTCTATAATCCAAATTGCCTCTTATCCATAGGCAGAAAATGACAGGAATATTGGAGCCCATTGCCCAGATCACAAACCTGGTGGCAGAGCTCTGCACCCAGTAGTATCTTGCATTTGATAGCTGCCAATAATTTCAGTCAACTGTTTAACATCTGGCGTTGCTATTTAATGGCTGGCTTAAGCTGTAACCTCTCTTTCCCCTCTGCTTTTAGAAATGCTTTTTCTGCTTTGAGAGAATTTTGATTGCTAAAGCCTTGCCCGGGACAGATTTATCCTTTGATTTAACATTTTCTGATGGAGTCTCATTTTGAATCAGTTGAATAATTGGCAGTGATTTTGGTATTAAACGGATTCATGATGGACATGCAGGCCCTTCAATAATTGAATATTATTGTCTTTATAATCGAAGCCCCTCTTTGACCGTTCAAAATGACTGGAAACAGTCTGGTGATCTGCTTTAATTAAAAATAAAGTGCAGAGGATTGGAAATGAGTAGGGTTGAGAGGCTCTGTGCAGCTCCAAGAGGGGCTGAGGAGCCCAAAGCCAGGTTGGATGTGCCCTGGAGCAGCCTTGGCTGGGTTTGGGTGGGAGATTGGGCAGGAATTCCTCCCTGGGAGGGCGGGCAGGCCCTGGCACAGATTCCCAGAGAGCTGGGGCTGCCCCTGGATCCCTGGAGGTGTCCCAGGGGGTTTGGAGCACACTGGGATTGTGGAGGGACTTGGGATTGGAACTGGAGGAGCTTTAAAATTCCCTTCCACCCTAAACCACTCCAGGACTCTCTGATTAAATAGATTTTTTTTCACTGATTCTTAACTGGGATCCATTAAAAAACCTGGGGAGCTCATGAGAAGAATCAACAACTCCCAGCACCATAAGGTGCTTTGGGTAAAAACCAAACACAACGAGCCCAAATCCCTCTCTTTTGGGATCAACACATAGCTGGAAATTGGTGTCCCTGATCCTGGAGATGCTCAACCCTGGACACAGAGAGTTTCAGATTTTCTGTGCTGACAGAAAATGATCCACAAAGACACACTGCATTTAACCTGAGACCATGGAAAAGGCTTCCAAAACTGAGAGCACTGAAATTATGGGTGTGTAGTTGAATAGAAATGTGTTAAATCACAAGGTGAAAAATTTAAAATTTAAAGTGGTAAATTGAAATAATATATGTAACAAAAATAAAAAAATTAAAGCATCATCTTCTTCACAAGTTTAAATAATTTTGTGTAATTATTTAAAATTACAATATAGTTAAAAAAATCTGCAATATGAAAGAAAAGTAATTAATTATTAAGTTAAAAATAAAAATAAATGAGTTGGCATCTCACAATTGGGTAGTTCAAAGACCTTGCAGGCAGAACTCTGAGCTCCATTTGTGCTCTGGTAACTCAGCATGGAGAAACACTCACAGTCCGTGAATCTGCAAAGTAAATAAGGAACAATAAATACCCAAATCCCAACAGGAATTCTGCCTCTTGTTCTTCCAATCCTGACCTTGGGAAGAAGAACCCGGATAAGCCAGGGAGGGAGCCCGGGGGTGCCACGGGGAGAGGCTGGCGGGGCCCCGGCTCCCCAAATTCCGAGGTGTCCTTTTCACACGGCGGCCCTGGCAGGGCTCTGATCTAACAGGTTTTGCATAGCTGCTAGACATCTTCCTAATAGCATCCCCCGGGAATTCTAAATTTCACTCACAGCCTCTAAATTTTCATTAAGAGCAGTCACACACAGAGAATGATGGATTAGATTTTATTGTTGGAAAATCTCCAGATAAAATTAAAGTGCTTCTTTCTTTTCTGAAACCTTTACCTTTCCCCTGTGGTGCCCTATAAATAAAGTATCGAATAATGTTTATCCTTTTGAATTCTGCCATCTTACATGTTTCATGCTTAGTCCTGAGCGCTTTCCTGCCTCTGAAGAGATGTCACTCTGCAGTTAAATCCCAGGAACAGACAGCTACCTCATGGATTTCATTGTGGAGCAGCCTGACTGCGGCCCAGAGCCTTCACTTAAACCAATATTTAGAAATACAGCATCGTCTCCTTCCCTTTCCTGGAAGCCTTCCTTTCATTTCCTTCCTCTTTCCATCAAATTCCCTCCGTCCTTTCTTTTATCCCGACTTTTCCAGCCTCCCTGTGTCCATCTAATCCTGCAGACAGATGAGGCATGGCTTTGGAAGATGCTGGGATCACAGGGCTGAGGCATTTCCAGCCTCCACCAGCCAAACCCTGATAAGTGGGATCCTCTCCTGCTGCCCCTGGCCAGCAGATTTTTATAGCAGATGTTGTTTTTTTCCTCAGTGAAATTTCAAATAAAAAAAAAAACCAAAATACAAACCCACTATTATTTTAGGACTTTAATAGCTTTGAGATGCTTTTAGTCTTCCCTTGAAAAAGCAAGAGCCCTGCAGGCAGTTGGGAGGAAGTGTCCAAGAGCTGGGAATGCTGCTGTGATTCATGCTGGTGTCAGCTCAGTTAAATTAAATTCCACGGGGATTTATCCAGCCAAGCCTCCAAACAAGTTTTAGACAGCATCTCCCACCCCCAAACCTCGCACTTCACAGCATCTTAAATTAATCCAGAGGAAAGCTGAGGCTGGCCTGAGACAAAGCCCTGGCCTAGGGAGGAACCAGAGGGAAGGGTTCCTGCTTCCCAGCAGCAGCCCAGGGAAGGAGCAGCCTTTGCCAGGGGAGGGAGAAAAGCAGGATTGCAGCTGCTTTAACACAAATCAGCAGTGGCCAGGGGGGTCCCCATGCCTCGAAGTGGGTCAGGGTCACCTCCAAGGATGTCCCTTGGCAGGGCTGTCCCCAGCCCGGGAGGCTCTGGCTGCCCCTCGGGCACTGCAGACCCCCAGGATGGGGAATTTCCCTCAGAGCACGGCCAGGGCTGCCTGTCCAGCCCTCCTGAACCTCTCCTGCTGCTGATGTCCCATGGCACAGGCTGCTCTCGAGGCTCCTTCCCATCATTTCAGGACATTTCCCTCCAATTTATGCACTTAAATAGGAAAATATTCCACACTGCCACTGAGCCAAGACAAATCCTTGTCTCAAAGTGTCTCTGACCTGCCTGGATCAGCCAGGACTTCCCTTCCCTTCCCTTCCCTTCC
>VZTB01016548.1:12395-34753 GCA_013397245.1 Thryothorus ludovicianus
CCAGGAAGGTAATTTAAAAATAAAGAATCAAATACACAATTATTATGACACTTACACAAGCAGTAAATATCACACCCTTCACCTTTTTCTCCACCCTAGGACAAGGATCTGATTCCCGAGCAGCACTGCCTCTATACCACTTACACACGCATGAATACATTTAATGAATCTGACAAAGAGTTCTTTTACTCTCTTTCCTAATCCTCCTAAAGTATAAATGCAATAGAAATTACTTAAAGGCACACCTGGTAAAGTACCAGATCTGTTTAAAAAACTATATTTTCAGAGTGACACACAAACAAATACAGTGGATCCTTTCTACCTATTGAAATATCTCTGGGTTACACAGATAATACGCTCAACTTGAGCAACAAACAAAAGTAGAGTTACTTTATAGAAATATATGCAATTAGATTTGGCTTAGTTGAATAAACTTGGAGATAATTTACATCTGAATTGAAGAAAGCCATCACAAACAAGAAAAAATATGTCATAGTAAAAGACTTGTAGCCTCGATCCAAATAAAAAGCCTTAATCCAATACATCACACACTGACTGTCTTACTTCTCTGAAGAGATTTTCTCAAAACGTATTTTATATTAAGCATATTTAAAAATACATTTACTAAGCAAAGTAGCAGCTGTTGATAAAACAGAAAATTGTGATGCTGTATCCTCTTTCAGCATGCTTCCCGTTTTTCCCTTGGCAAGCTGTGCAGTGTTCCGAGATGCAGAGTCTAAGTTTTCATGGCCTTAACATAATTTATATTAAAAAAAAAATTGCTGCATAGATTTTAATAAGTGAAGTCTCTCTTGCACTGCTTGACTTACTTGACAGTAAATTAAGACAGCAACTGTGCTCTCCCCTGTTTTCTAAAACACTAAACGTAATGACAGGGTGGTGCAAATAACAAGGATAAGCCCAAACTCAGTGTTGCTATATTTATATAGTTGCACCTGGACTATCTGGTGCTTTTTAAAAGTTCTAAATAAGAATTTGATTTTTCATCTGGAACAAATACCTGGTATTTGCAAAACAAAGCTTTAAAACTCCACAAAAACAATTTTTTTTTTTTTTTTGGTCAAAACTAAATAAAGTCTCAATGTTAATGATGTTTTTAAAAATATCAGATTTTTTACCCAAATCCTACAACTTTTTAACAGTGAGTAATGAAGGTAATATATAACTGTAGTTTATCTGCTTTCCAACAAAAAGCCTTAGGAAGGGCTGCATACACCTGGGTAGCTCTGAGACAGTTCTGTGCCTCTTTTTAGCCAAGGACCAGAAATTTTGTTTAGTGGTCAGTACTTGCCCAAAATACGGCAAAAATACATCTGGTTACCAACATCACTGAACATTTGTTTTATATTTCTTTCCAAGAACTAATCTGACTTTAAAAAATCACCACAGAAAGGCAGCATCTCCCTGCAGCCTTTCAAACAGCTCATTTTCAATGACAACCAACCCGCTCCTTCATTTTGGCAGAAGTGCAAACACAGAAGTATTTCAATTAAGAAAAGCCTCTCTGAATAATGTGACTTTTATTGTTGTGGTGCTAATGGTGCTGAAGTATTACAAGAGCTGCCTTGAGAGCAAGAAGATGGAGTTGGAGTCAGTTGGAGGAGTCACTTTCAGGTCCTGACCTGGACATTAATGGTCCCACAGTGGCAACAACTCCAGGACTGGAGGACTTGAGGCTTCAAGGAACAGTGCGGTGGTGTAAAGCTCTCCCCAGATTTTTCTGCTTTCATCCCTTTCCTTCTTTCTGATTTGAAATCTTTGCTTTATTTAGGAATTCCTTTCCCAGTTTCTCAGAAAAAGAGAAGCTGACAGAAAACACTGGACCTTGTCTTTTCCTGACTAAGGACCTGCAGGAAGAGAAGCTCCACTACCTTCCTCCTCACACTATTTACCTTCATTTTTCTTGTTGAGCAGAAAAAGTTTAAGTACTGGTATTTACAGATGACAGCATTTGTATGTTGAGCACCCTCTCTGCTTTCAGGGAGTAAAACAGTCCATTACTTGTGGGTACTGCTGCTTGTGTGCTTATAGTGAACTGACCATTATTCAGGTTTTTAATTATTTTTAACAATTTTTTAAATGTGCTAGCTCACAGAAAAAAGAAGACATCCCCAGAAATACTACAGCTTTCACTTTGGAGATCGATGAAGAGCAGAAAGGAGGAAAACAGCCACATCCTCTAGAAGTTTGAAAACATATAAATACATTTAGTGCTCCAAATGAACTGTAAGAACTTTGCTTTGCATACATCCCAGAGGGGAATGGATGGGAACACAGTCACTCACAGAAGAACGACTCAGGGTTGGATTCATGTGCACTTAATTATAATTGCATGAAAAAACAACCCAAAAGGATTTTTATCATCAGTTCAAAGGATTAAGATGTTCAGATATCACAATGATATCTACAGTATAACATAGTGATTGGTAGATAGGTAAATGGAATAAAGAGAGTGCCTGGGACTGCTTTGGTGATTTAGTCTGATGCATTACTTACGCAATTACCAAAACAGCAGGAGATCATTAAATTTTCTGGTAACCAGACATGGCAGTCTTAGTATCATACTAGTACAAAGGCTCTCTATTGGTATTTTATCATTCCATTTTCTTCCTACTTGGGTCAAAAGAAGTCCACAGAGTGGATATTAAACATTAATTCTGGAGAAAAAGTACAAAATATCTTAGCCCCAGTTTATGCTGGATAATGTCATATGCAAGAGCAAAGCTCTACAGCTTAGCTAAGGCATCTTCCTGCGAACAATGACGCGCCTCCCCTGAAATAAACGTTCTGTAAAACGGGGCAGCACTGAATAAAAGAGCACTTTGGGTGCAAGGGATGTGCACTGAAGGGCTGTTGGGTGGAATACATTAATCCCATGGTTGGCATTAGTCACTGGGCCAGCTAATGAGGATGATTCACGGAGAGCCTGCGCCGTGCATTGAGCATTCAGCGCTGGGTGAATGCCTGCTCACTCTAGTGAGCCCCAAGGAAAAGAGCTCATCTCAAATGCACACCTATTTCCTGAAACTGCTAAAACATTCCCTGTATTCAAACAGAGTTGCTGTGAGAGATCACAAACTAGATTGATCTACAGAATGCAATTCTACTTCTTTTCTTACATCTGTGAGATGAGATCTCCTTTCAGGGACTTGATACACGAAGGGCTTTAATCCTTCGCTTTGGATCAGTGACTTATGTAAAGACACTGGGTCTGAGAAAAACACATCAAGTCTGTCTTTCTCAGAAGAAAACATTGTGAAAAATCTTTCTGAAATATTTACAGAATTTTTTACTACCTATATGGAAATTATATTTCCACAAAAGTAAACATCACGTTTCAATAAGCAAAATATACTCGATGTTTTCTCAGGTGCTGTCACTGACTTCACCAGAGCAAGAATGTTACCTACTTCCTTTTTTAGGTGCTGACCTAAAGACTGTAATACTGTTTTTGTGAGCAACAAACTTGCTAAAAGCAGGAAAATCTGGGAGCTACAAATGTTTCAGTGTCCTTTCTTCTTGCAAGTGAACTTAATCTTTCCAACCCCTCCAGTGTTACAAGCTGTCAGGAAGAAGAGTAAGAAATCAGGCTTCAAAAGAGGCATGGGAATATGCCAGTCTGGAATGGCCAATTTGCTTAGGCAACTTCTCATTGTCATAACTAAACCAAACCTAACTGCTTGAATAAATAAAATAACAACAGATCATGAAAAGAGAGGAAAGACAAGAGCAGGTAGTATTGACTTAAGGAAAGCTGTAAATGATAGGAGGAGGGACATCTACCTTTGTAGGTGGCTGTGGCCTTGTGTAAACTAGATCAGAGTAAGCACATGACATCACTGACCAGAAAAATTTAAATTATGTGGATTGAAAGAGATGACTACTACTTTGTGTAGTAAGAAAGATAAATATCAGTAACTGAAATGACTGGAAAAATTACAGGTATCACATGTAATTCTCAAAATTTTTTGAATCAGAAAAAGCATTTCATTCTGAAATCCTCTGCTGCGATACAATAGATATTCAAGTACTTTCCTGATTTACATGAAATTACTAAAGATACTATAGGGTGTAGCTGTGGCACTGCACAAATCCTTTATCACAATAACATCTTTCTTCTATTATTCTATCAAGATCATGATTAGGGGGAAGAATGTTAAAAGTCAAAGATGGTCCTGGACATTGAACTCTTTCACGAACTATTTAGAGAATTTAAACATGACTTAATCAGTTTAAAAGTAAGTTATCTGAAGGCAGTAGATTGCATGGGGTGAAATTCAGAATAATCCTTACAAAGAACAGCTGCCAGAACTCACATACAAAATTGTCAAACTACCTGGCAGAAAAATATAAGGACCATGCTCCAACATCACCTTTTTGAGAATATCAGAGGGTAATTCCCTGCTCAGAGGACTCCATACCAAGTGCTGCAGCTAAACTTACTATCCTGTGGCATTATTTTCACCACTGTGAGCATCAAAGAGGATTAATCTTGCCAAAGCACAGGAATAAACAATCATATTTGGGTTTGGAGCAATATCTTACTCTATATTCCCACATATTCCCAAAACTATGAATTGCCTGGCCCTAAATTTACTGAAATCCTGATTATATCTGATTTAAATTGACATGCAATTTGAGCTAAATTTATTTTGTGCCCTTTCAAGGGAGATTTTTTGTTTCTGTTTATTTAAACTGCTGTTGAAATTGGTAATTAAAAGGATTTAAAAAATCTTAATACACTAAACAGAGCAAACTGGTTCTGAATTATTAAGCAACATTTTAGATGCATTTAAATAACCTTAAGTGACTTAACTGCCACCTGATCCTAAGCTGTGGCTCAGAAAAATAAAATGTGAAATACTGTAGAAGTCTTGGCTTACCAAGGCTTCCAGATACAGTAAATAAAGAGCTTAAGTCTCTAATACCATGTCTGCAGAAGGCATACTCTCAAATACATAACTAATGCTCCACCTCAAGGAGGAATCAGCAGCAGAAATTATAGCCTGCAATTTTGATTTTTCATGAGAAATTGATAAATTCAGTCTTTCAAATATAGCTTTTAGAAGGAGGAATCATGCCTGGCCTCCCTTTCTGAGAGACACCATAAAACATTCACAAACATAGAACCCTAGTAGGGCAGCTGAAGCCCAGTTTGGGTAAAATTCTGCACATTCCACTTCAGCTTCTTGCCTAAGTGGGGTAAGTAAAATGCCCACCCTATAAGATGTNTTTCTGCACATTCCTCTTATAGTTTCAGTCAGACCTGGTCCACTGCAGCTTCTTGCCTAAATGGGGTAAATAAAATGCCCACCCTATAAGATGTTAATGATTTTAGGAAGACTTGTGCATGTCACCAGCACTGAAGTGAGTGAGGAACTGATTACCCAAGGCACTGGGAGAAGGAGGATCTTGAAGCTGGGAGGTCAAGAGGACAACCAAAGTCAGAGTTTGGAAAGGCTTTTAGAGAAAGGGACTTAAAATACTGAACTAGAAGGTTGACTGAGCACACTAATATACATAGAGCAAGCTCTTTTTGTTACAGCTTGTCCTGGGTTGATGCTGTATTCGTCTGTTTAGCTCAGAAATAAGTGTTGTGCCTTTAAAACTGGATCTGAGAGTGAAGGAGATGCAGTGGAATGTCTGAGGTGGTTGTTTTCTAAACATAAAGATCAGAGTTTTCAGCTTTCCTACACACACGGCCTGTGCTGTCTGCAGTGTGTGGAGAACAAAGAGAGCTCTCCTTTGCTTTTAGTTAGTTTTTTTGGCTGGCTGAGGCAGAGAAGTTCTCCAGACTGTGTTTTTTTTCCTTTTCCTTGGCACTGTTTGACCCTGCTCTGGACTAAACACCCCAAAGGGCCCCAGGAGCTCCCACCTGTGTCCCACCGGGCCTGGGCCCGGCCTTTCCCAGCCCTGAGGGACCGACAGCAACTGAGCCGAGCTCCAGCCCCGGGAGAGACTTTCTGAATTTGGCATCTCTGCGGGGCACAAAGAGGGTTTGTTGTTCAGTGTTGTTCCTTTGTTGGTTGTGCTGTTAAATAAACAACTTTTTTCCACTTTCCTCCAAGGAAATTTTTTTTCTGTCCCGAACCAGCTGAGGGGAGGGGCGGTTCGGATTCGTTTTCTAGAGGGACTCCATCCGGAGATTTTTCCCAAATTTGCCTTAAACCAGGACACAGCTAAATGTGATTTCTGGAAGAAAGGGAACTTTAACTCTGAAATCAGCACACACGTTTACCAACGTATGCATTTGCTCCCACAAAGCCCTTGCAGGTGTATTTAAGAATAATGCCAAGAAATACAATAGAGCTTTTCACTCCCAAAGATGAGCTTGCCAGCATTTCCAGAGCCTGAGGCACGAGCTCCCTGCTGCCCCAAGCTCACACTTGTGGCACACACTGGTGGCACAAGATGTGGTGCTGAGGTCCTGAGAGAAGAGCTGGTTCATATCTAATTTCAGCACGGGCAGAAAGAACAACACAGCCAGTGACAAAGACCCAATAACAAGGCACTGCATGTGCTTAACTGCTTTGGAATGTCACTGCTGCTTTAAAATCTACAAGGAGTGTCTGGAAAAGGTTAATCTGTGTATTTACTCGTGTGTAGAAGTTTGTATTTACAGTAGGGTTATGATACCAACTTTAAGTTAGCTAAGGATATCTGTGTAAGCATCTGGAACACAGGACTAAGAACTAATGAATTTTTATTTATGGAAAATGTAAAAATACTTCAACAACACTGTGTCAGGACTGATGGCTTTGAACAGCAGGTAAAAATGCTCTAACAAGTTTGTCACAAGAAAATGTCGATCGGTTTTAAGATAATCCCCTTGTTTTGATAAGACAGAAACACTTGTGGGGTGTGTATGTTATTGTACAGCAGATTAGGATAGGAAAAAACCCAAAAACTAACTTTAGAAGACATGTTTTCACCTTACTGCAGCAAAACTCCAACGAAGTAATTCTGCTACTTTCAAACATATTTTTTTCAAAAATTTGATGTGTAGTTTAAATACAGAAACTTTAAATGCTCTTGTTTTCTGGAGCACAAGAACCCCAAGTGCTCTGTCCTTGTAGCACAGATTCCTGTTCATGTTTGTAACATACCACACAGCAGAAGGGTCTTGATAACTTACAGTGTATTTTTAAGAGACTACAGCCCACAAAGCCCAAGGACTGGACTTCTTCCATGCCATTCAACAATGCCATATTTTAAATTTTTTTTTAATCTGTCTATGGAGTTGCACGCTTCCAACTTCCCAAACCTGAGGAACATGACAGATGTCATTTACAGTTCTCAGTGGTTAGCAAACCCCTGGGGAAGATTTTTTGTCTGTCGTAGCTCTGGTGGTCACAATGGCAACGGGATTCATACATGGCTGAGTCAATCAGCATGAATCATTTATGTGACTCCTCATACATGGTATTATTAGGTTGGAATCATAGAAAAAAGATGACAGGGGCTTTGCTTCCCACACAACAGACCAACAGCCCCAGACTCTGCCATTAAATTCTCTTTTCTTTGCCTCAGATTTTCCTCCCTGCCAGTTTCAAAGATATACTGACAATACCAGACTGTTCTAATTTCGTGGTATTTTTTCCTTTTCTGCTCTTTTTAAAACTTGTTCTTATGTGATTCACCTGATAAATTTTTGAGTTTTTTTAACAGATGACTAACATTCATAATGATGATGTGAATAAGTACAGAAACAGCCAGCATAAAGTGAAAACCAAATCTAAATAGTTAAGAGTAATATACCTGTAGAGTTTTTATATTAAATATGTATTACGTCAGAAATAAGTTACAGGAGGGGGGGCATGACTTGCAAAATCTTTAAAATGCACAAATCCATTGTTTAGACTACAAAACACTGGTTTTCTTCTGTGAATTACACTGAACCATCAGTAATCCTGGAAACACAGGTGGCTTCTAGACTTTGGTTCCACTGGAAATGATACTTGCATGCTTAAGGAGTAAAGTTAATTAGTGATTAATGAGATTCCTTAAACACTGCTTTTCTGATTAGGATTCCCAGTACAGGACAAGGGGGAAGAAGAGCTGCAAGCACTGCAGTATCCTGTTCATAATTGTGCCAAAAATGGGTCAGATACCACATCCACTCACAGGGTTGTACGCTTGCTAAGGATGAGCTTCTATTCCTTTGGAGAACTTACAAATAAGAAGATAAAGCAAGAGGTATCTGTTACAGACTACTGTAAACATGTCAATCAGAGCCTCATTCCTAGTGAACCTCCCCCAGGGAAATAAAATGGGAAAACAATCCCAAATACTGAACTCCACTGGTGAAAAATGGCCTAACCACTCGCCTGGAGATGCCTCCAGCAAACAAGACCCCAGCTGGTCCAGAGCTGCTCCACTCCTCTGCAGTGCTCAGGCAGCATGGCCAAAGAGCTGCTGAATTTCACCCACCACTGCTTGGCTCTGTCCTCATGTCTCTGCAGTGCCCTTTATCCTTCACTTTTCACCCAGGGCCCCTGCACAGCTGAACCCACTGACTTTCACCTTTGCTGTAGCAATGACTCAGTAAGAAATGAAAGCTAATTTTTGCAGAAAACACAGTGGTGGATTTTCAAAGAAATTTAGGAGACAGTAAAAAAATTATCTGTTGATTTATCAACAGAATTTAATTGGCTATTGTAAGCAGCGAGTAATATTGAGTCTGAAAATCAGCCATAGCAGGTTCATCATACAATTTTAAGGCAGGAGATGGAATTATCTACTGGTCCTATGTAACAGGTGAACAAATATTTATTAGGATTTACTTAATAGTTCATAACTGGGTACTATATGTTATGAACAAGGCTCAGTATCAGAAAGTTGCATCCAAATGGCAAAACCAGAAAGATCAGAAGTACCAGCCCATAACAGACCTAAACAATGAATTACCAGCAGTGTTGATGGAGCCTCCTTCAAACAGGATGTGAGAAAAGCTGGCTCAGCATGTTCGAGTTTTCACTGAATATGGTCCACAACTTTTTCTGAGGATAGGATTTTTTTACAATGTCACTGGGGGCAGGTTTCTCAGCTCTGTATGTAACATCTTACAGTTAGCCAGCACCTGGCATAGAGCTTGGCAGCACCGGAACATACCCAGGAACACCTTTCACCTTCTCTGCTACAACACCCCAGCCCATCTAACCCACAGGAGCAAAAGGCAGAGGTATTTATTCCTGAAAGGCATATTTACTCACATCTCTCCTCGGAAAGGTGCCCAGCAGCTTGTACTCCTCCCAAGGATATCCCTTGGAAGCTACAAAATCAAAGACAACCTGCAGCTTGCTGCTGGCCAGGAAACGCCGCTCAAAGAATTCTCCGCTGGGCGTCCGGATACGGAGTTTGCTGACAGACTCAGTGCTCTCCTCCTTTGGCTCAGGGGGCAAGGACTGCTCCAGAGAGAGCCTGATGGCCTGGGGAAGGAAAAACAACCACTTCAGGTTGCAGTGCCAGCAACAGAAAAAAAGGGCAGAAAGCTTTTCTTTTTATTTCATCTAGAACTTCAAGATGTGTCGCAGTGCTCCAGAGCCTTTATATCTCAATGACAAAATAATTTTTATTCACTCCTTAATAACAGCCCACCAGACAACTAATTAAAATAAATCCTTCTTTATAACACATATTATTAGGTCTACAGTTAATGCACAATGGGATACGTAATTTAATCATTTGGCAGAAAGCCTTGGAAAAAAAAAATTGAAGGAGCGAATAATTGTCAAGTGGCCAATCGCTTCCTTAAAGGGTATAAATTAAAAGGCAGTAAAAGTATTTCTTTAAAAGCACTTGTCAAATTGTCTTCCTCTTTCAATGGTAATTGACCATTTGCAGTAGACTGGACCCTTAGTGGCAGTTCAGAGTGAAAAGAAATGTATGCAAGAAATTTACTATAAATAAACTGAAACACTGTTAAAAGATGCAATTAAAAATGCCACGAATGTACATTAGAAACACAGAGTACCTATAAAGGTAGGAAATGATAAAAGAAGAAAACTGGGAGAACAGAAATGAGAACTTGAGGATTTAAAATTGGTGGTAGTGGCAATAGTAGTATTTGAAAGGAGACAGTTCCAAGTATAGGTGAACACATTTTCTGTACCAACTTGCATGAAATCAGCCCTCAGATTGCAATGACACTACATGACAGCCATATGTGTATGACTGCCTTCCTGCTAACATTGCTGAAGTCAGGATTTTAAGGGCAGGACCCAGGTCTGTGTTCTCTGTCCTCTGTCTTGGGAGCGGCTACAGCACCAATCCTTTGATTAGATTTTTCTTTCCTTTTTAATAAAATCAATGGCTAACATTAGACTGCTGAATGAGGTAGGCTGGATTTTCAAGGGCATTCTTGGTACTCATGGGCAGCATCAGCATCTGTCAAAAATTTGATCATACTCCGAAGCAGTTCTGTTACAATATCACCTCACTTAAGGTAAATGAAAGGAAGAAGCAGCACAAACACACTGCCTGCCCCAAAATGTGCCCAAAAGACAATTTTTTAAACTGAAGAGGCAGTCAGGCAGGGATTTACCCATTTTTAAGGAACTCTCAGTATGCACAGTTGCTATTTGTGCCTTTGAAAACGTCCCCAAGGTCATTTAGCAATAGAAACTGATGGATAGTGATCACATTGCAGGGAAAGGACTGGGCAGAAGCAAGATTATATGAAGGCTTTTGAACAGTCTACTTCTTACAACACACCTCTGAGCAAATTATATCTCAGTATAAATATTTATACATAGAACTTGAGTTCATTTTTGCTCATCTATTATGAGATTATATTTTAAATAGATTCTATTTTAATTTTCTCCCACTCCATTCTCAACCACCTGCTTACTATCTTGCTGTTTTGACATTTCCCCACACAGTATAACAACAGATGCTACATTATTTACTGAACCCAATCAATTATATTATAGTAAAATAAACAACAGTAGCTCATTAGAGCTCCTTCCTTTGTGCAGAGTGTGTTGCTCCCCAAAGTAACCACTCTCCAATGCTTCAGCATAAAATGGCAATTTACAGTGGATATTCTGTACCAGCAAACCAAGTCAGAAAACAATGACATGATGGATCACATTAGAAACTCTTGGAGCTGAACAAGCAATTTCAGTTTGTTGATCAAAAGATGTTCAGTATGTGAAGAGCTCAACAGCCAGATTTTAAAATACAAACTGAACATAAAGCCACTTCTGTAAGTAAACACTGTTGCAAAACAATTCAGTCCAAGTAATCTGTATACTTGAAAATGGGGAGTGTTAGTAAACATTATTGTTAAAATCCCTTTTGTTCTACTAAGCAAACAGATCCTATTATTTTCATTACTGGACTCTGCATTAAAACAGAGAAGCCCAGGTATATTTTGATAACATGGGCCAGTCTTGCAGCCTTTGCATAAGAAAACCATTTCCAAAAGGCCAAGGTATCAGAAAAGGTTCAGGAGCAGATATAATGAAGCAGAAATAATTATTGTTTCTATGCAAACAAAGTAACTTAGAAAAGAAAAACATATTTCTTGTTTGAGCCTGAGTGTGAGCTGCTTGTGAGCCTGTTCCTGCTACAGTGGATTCATGTTCAGCTGCTATTAACCTCACAGAATTGCCATCTCACAACTAGTCTGGACCCTGAAAGAGGCTGCAGGAGCCATCTCTGAGACACACTGGGACCCTCAGCACTTACCAAATTGAGATAAAAATTGGTAAATTTTACAAAATAAGTTTGAGGAACAGTACTCTTCAAAGCACAGGGTTTCTGTTTTCTTACAGAAACCTAGAGACATAAAGAACTTGCTTAAACACAATTTTCATTCAAAGGAAGATTCTATAGAAGACTGTTCAGAATTTTTTTAAGTACCACAAATCCAAATTTCAAGATTCTGGATTTTATTTTCTTATTTTTGTTTTAATAAGTGGATTTTCCACCATTAATTTAATTAATTAAATTTGGCAACTTGTTTGATCAGAATTGCAGGTAGGCTTTGTGCTACTTCCTGGAAAAAATGAAAGAGCTCCATGTTTTTAAAAGGAGTGGCTGAAGAAAACAGGTTAGAGCCTCTCAAAGATTCCAGCATCTATGGAGCTCATTTCAGAGATCTCCTGTGAGCAGGTCCATCTAATATCTGGCTGTATTTGAGACCCAGAAGATAAAACAGAAAGCTATTGAACAGTGAATGAAAATTATTTAGCTGCACTTTGTTTCACAGATATACAGTAAGAAATCAATAACAGTAAAGAAAATTGTTCACATAAAAAGTACGCTTTGAATGGAAGTTGCAGTGTGTGTTGAATGACAGTTTCAGTGCTCATAAGCTTCATGAATTCAAAAAATTATCAGAAAAGATAAAAAATCCCACCTCACGTTCTTCCTCCTGTTCTTTCCGGATTTGTTCCAAGCGAAACTGCTCTGCCATTTCTCTCTCTTGTGCTTCCCTCTAACAAACACAAAAGGGCAATCCCACATAAATATGTGATAAATACAAATGCAAAGGAATTTCTCAACATTTCCATAGAAATTAATATTAGAGATAGGACATTCATTAAGCAATCTTTTCCTGCCATTCCTTTCCCAAATTCCATTACTAAATGAAGCCAGGATGGGTTTAGCTAAAAGATGTAGTCAACTCTAGTCCTAGTGACTTTATCTGGTGCCACTTTAGTCTCATGTTCAGAGCACAACTGGAGGCAGGCAGTCCTCTGCACCACAGAGCATTCCCAAACTCCAGAGGGTTCCCATCCCATGGGGTCTCTCCCCTGCACACACCTTGGCTCTGTCAGCCTCCAGCGAGATGCGGTACGCTTCGTCCTGCTCTCTTTTCACATTTTCTCTGGCCTCACGTTCATCCTAAAGGTAAAAAACCAGGAAAAAAAGAAAAAAAAATCAAACAGTGGACTAACAGTATGATAAACATCTTCATGATAAATATCTTTATGTTCACCAGCACTCTTTAATCCCAGTAATTTCAACATCACCCAACTACTGCTAGGAGAAACACATTCAGAGATGCCTCAGGGGTGACTGTAGCCTTTGAAATTCTGCCTGCCTGAAGCTTTGATTCAGTTGCCAGGGAATGACGTGTCCAAGCCCTGGCCTGGGGGCTGGATGAGGCACCCAGGCTCTGCACTGAGGGCCATGGCAGGCACAGACACCTGGGGAGGAGCAGCCTCCAGGGGAAGTGTCACTGCAGGGGGGTATGGGCTGGAGCTGGGGGGGATTTCTCTCCTGTACCCAACAGCCTGGATGGTTTTGTAATAGGAAAGTGTGGTTTAGATGCTAAGGCTGGATTTCCATTGGCTCTTTACTCAGACTGACAGTGAGTAGTGGCTGGTCCTGACACAGAAAGCCCAATCCCAGGTCCTTCCTGGGTCAAAAAGCCCTCAGCAGGGTCCATCCAGGGCCATGACTATCAAACATCATCCAGAAGCCTCAATTCACAGTGCTGAATATTATACAAAGATGGGAAAGCAGCAGGTCCTGCTCTGGAGTATCCCAAATGGACAGATGCAGGCAAACAAGGAACAGGAGGTTACCATGCCAGTAAAAAGTATCTTATCAACAATCAAAGCACAAAAAAATAAAGGTTTACTAAAAACACACCAATGACAAAGTGTGGCACCATCCACCGAGTGGAGGATCAAAGAGTGGATATCCCCAAAAGCTGGAATAACTGCACTGGGGTGATGTCAAATAAAGCAAAGTGTACAATCAATAGCTTCATACTCTGCCTCTGAAGCAGAGACAGTGGCTGCTCCCCTGTGCTTACTCATCTTACATCTCATAATCCTCCCAGAGCCCTGCAGAGGCTGCACTGGTCCCTACAAAAATCAATAGGATTTAGCTGTGAGACTGCTGGTGGGCTCAGCAGGGTCCCCCCTGCAGCTTCCAGTAACACAACACTTGCACTGGGGCAATCTGTCCCCTGTGTTTCACAGAAATTAAAGTCTACTACCCACTGCTTCTCAAAGAATTATGTAATCTTCTCATTCAGCTGCAACATTTATTCCACATAAAAGAATCATTTTGCTAAGCGATCAATTTTCTCCTCAAAACACCATTATTTGGCAAAAACTCAATTCTGAATGGGAGGAGCTCATGCTAACTGTAATTATCACAACACACAAACATGCCAAGATGTTCCTCAAAAAAACCTCCAATATCTCAGTGGTTAAATCTCTAAAGTAGAATGCAAACACGGGAGGAAAGGACAAACTGCAGGGAAAACGATACAACTTCCACTTGGAAAGCAGCAAAATCCTTTCAGAGGAAATTCTTCTTCCTTACAGAAACAGGATCCAAAGTTATTCTAAAATCAGTGTGTCCTGAATTTCATTGCAAGATTTAGAAACCATCACTTTATTCAGCAGAGCCAAAACACGAGTAGATGTAATTCCTGCAAAATGCAAAAAAAGGACAATAACCACCAAAAAACTTTTCCCCTTCCTGGCTGCTCTGGACATTGATAAGTTTTAGGTACTCTGCTTAAGCTGATAGCAAAAACTACCCTACATAAATATTCCATTTTTAAGATGAGGGGGCATTGAAATAATAATAAACAGCTCCCAATTTTGTTTTCCAAATATGAGGAAAGCTTGTTGAATACACAGAGGTTTTCCTAATTCTTCTCACAGATGGAACATAACAGTAAAGAAAAAAAAAATTGTGCTATTTATACTAAGAGTTTCCATAAACATAATGAAAATTTATCTTAGAATACCAAAATAACATTTCCAAATCAACTCACTAAAGGAAGATGACTTCAGATTACCTGCCAGAGGATAAGCCTTTAAAAAATATTTGAATTATTTCAGAGAGAACCTATTGAACTTTCATGTTTTTTGGGTCCATGTATCACATCTAACTCTCCACACTGAATTTCAAAGGCCACACAAGTCCAGTAATGCCCAAAAGAATTCTGAAAGATTAGATACAACTATTGCAACTACATGCTCTTCTTCATCAAAGATTGCTAGCAATTAAGATAGAGTTACTGTAGTTTATAAGAAAATAAAATTAAAAAAATCATTGATGCCATAGATTCTACAACTAGAATTGAAACACGAATTCCAGGCATTAAAAAAAAGTTAAAATTCTTTCTCTCCTATTCACTGCAGTTATCATCATCCTAGAAGTGGATTATGAAAAAGATGTCAGGAATGTGAAGAATTACCACGCATGACTGCCTGGTCCTCATAGAAATATGTGAGCCACATCTAAAATTAAATGACCATGCCACTGAGCCCTACAGCTCACTGAAATAACACTGTTCTTACTGAAACAGACCTTAAAAACAAACCTGGAACCCAGAGCTCTTTGGGTAAGCATCAGATGTAATCCCATGAAATGCCTCTTTGTACCTACTCCTGTGGTAACACTTCTGTTTGTTAATGCTGCTCACACTTAACAGGAACCAACTCCTCCACAGATTTTACAGCTAAACTGTGGTATTGTTCAGTTCAGAGTTACACCTTGGACAAATTTTAAACATTAGATGAAGCAGTTCACCCTTTTGTAATGCAGTTTCTTACTTTAGTCATCTCTCCCTCTAGAGAAGAATGAGGATGCCTCAAGTTCACCAGAAAGCAACAAAAGGAAACTCCCAGTAGTGAGAGGAAAAGCAGAAGAAAATATTTTGCAGAGAATCTTCCACTGAACTAACAAAGAACACATCAAGAATAGTCATGCCACTAATAATTAATATTAAAAAAATTTTGGAAGTGTTATCCATCAATAAAATCTGAGGCAGCTGACACTTTTCCTGTTAGACCCTACATAAATTGCAGTCAGTATTGACTGAACATCACTAAATGCACACAGTGCTTTTGCAATGAAGGCAGAATTGGCACCTTCCTCATCCAAGAAATCAAAGTATAAACAGACATGGCTTATCCTGGGTCACTTAAAAAGCTGAAACAGGGGTTATACAGCATTTGTGAATTCCACAGCAGTGACTGAAGGCTGGTGTGAGTGTAAACCACCCACATCCCAAGGGTTTGGGGCTTGAGACAAGGGGGCAACACTCCTTTGCACCTAAAAAGTCACAGATTTCTGCTTTTCCATTTTGACAATGAGACAATGGGAAGACATACATATAATGGAAGGTTGGAAATCTGCAAAAAATTGCTTTTATTGACAGAATGTATTCTTCAGCTATGACTTTTCTTTGCTATTCTGCTTCTTAGAGATGCAGTCAACCCAAAATATCAAACATATATGAGATAGCTACAATTGACCAGAAAAAATCTTCTCCTGAGTATTATCCAGTGCATCAAGACTAAGAAAAACTGACAGATAAGATTAAGAAGAAATTTAGGATAACTCTCTCATATAATTATTTCCTAAACCATTTGTTGAAGTTAATGCTGAAATACCTAGTGATAGGCATTTTCAGATGCAGGATGATGGACAATGAGGGTTTCTTGATTGAATTTAGGACAGCAGATTGTACAAGTAAAAAATATTCAGCTTTTTGAATGGACTATTTTACTGGAGAAGTCAGCACTGGCCCTTCTGGGTTTGGTTTTTTTTTCTATTTATTTTTGTCAATTCTGAAGGCAGGATTTACTGATTTAACCCCAGGAATCAGCTTTGCACCTGATTTGTCTCAAGAAGCTGTGTTATATTATTCCCCACTGCCCTTTGGGACCAGTTTTACTGTGAAGTAAAACCTGACAAGACAGAACTTGAGAAGATAACCAGGAGCAGAAGACATTTCTCAGAGCACCAGTGAGTAAAGGGCTATTAAAAGAAAGAAAGAAGTGTATTTACAAATGCTGAATGCCTACCTGAAAGACAGTTCATTTCACTGAACCACTCCTGAAATTAAAATCTACAAATGCTTAAGGCTATTCATGGGAGCGTTAAAGAGAAACTCCCCTTTGTCCAAACAAACCAGTGCAAGGAAGGCATTAATTTGACTCACTAAGATGACAGACTTGCACATTGTATAACTTAAACATACGTGATGGGGAATATATGGAAGGAAAAAGTGTACACAGAGTGTGTTGGGTGCATGGGAACGATGAGGACAAAGCAAATTTAGCGGCGGCAGAACCCCAGGAAGAGGCAGGATGGGGCAGGGTGAGGGGCAGAACAGCACAGAACCACCACAGGATCCTGCCTGTCCACACTGAAGGCTGAAAGCTCAGTTCCAGATACTGATTTTAGGGAATTAACTCAAGTGACAAGAAGAAAACCAAACCCAAAACCTTCAAGAGGTCCTGCAGTGCCTTTCTGTGGGAAAAGAGCCAGTCAGTCCTGACACATCTGCCCAGCCAGGCTGAATATTCTGGAGCCATCAACATGGACAGCCTAAAACCACGGGGACTAAAGATATTTGATCTCCCTCCTTCCTTTCCTCTGCCATTGCCTTGCACTTTGCCAAAGCTCTCAGTTTTGAAGGCAGCACTTGCACCTTCTGGGGAGTGTGTGGCCAAGTGCTCAATGGGGAGCCCATCGCTAGGGCTGCTATCAGATTGCAAACACAAAGTTGGAAAACTTAACCAAATAAATTTTGATTACTGTAGTTAAATCAGTTATAACTAGTAATAATTAGTAAATGTGCTAATTAGATTTTTGAGGGGTTAAATCCCAATCTTTGCTAGATGGCTGCCATCACCATAATGCTTTTGTGCTTTGGAGTTTAATGAACTTCGTGTATTCTCATAATCTCTTGTTGTGCAAATACTATCCACCATGATACACACGACAGTGCTAGATGGAACACAGATTATCCAAGGTATTCACATGTCTGATTTCTACTGATTTACATGTGAGCTTCAGTCCCTTGCAGAAATTTCAGAGGTCCCTTGTGGAGCTGATGGAAGCACTTCCCCTACATTTGACAGCAGTGAGGTAGAAAAAGAGGAAAAGAGGTGGTGAGGCTTCCCACAGTACAGTTATGAAAATCTCACTTGGCCATTAAAGCCCCAAAGTGCTGTGGCAGGGAAAAGAGGAAAAGGAATTAATGATGCTGTTTTACAGTTTTGTTTTTCCTTCACATATTTTTTAAATACCCATCCAGATATTGGTGAGGAAGGACCTGTTTTCCTCAAGCCCTAGAAGGATCTGTGAAAGAGATGTCACCCAAGAATAGAGAGGAAAGATGGTGACTCTGCAGGACCACATTTTTCTACAGTTTATCTTCAGTCAGAGTCTGTTTACAGCAGTTTTTCCAGTTTAAAAATTCTTGAGTGTCTCTCTTTTACACTACAGACCAGTGTGCTGGCAGACATAATTTAAAGTGAATTAAAGGTTTTAATTGCTATTTGGAAAAATAAGAAGGTCTCTGAAGCAACTGTGGGTATTACAATTCCACCTTGAAGTCTAATCCAAGAGCAGGAGTGCCAGTGTTGCATAAGGACAAAAATAAACACGACCAGAGACCTACTGTTACTTAAATGTGGACAAGCTGGACCAGCTGTGTAACAGTCAATGCTTCTACAGTAATAAATGTTGACAGCAAAAATAAAAAATGCATTACTGAGGCATCATCAAATGAGCCCTGTCATTACATGGAAACTCCACCCTATATAAGCTTGTCAAAAAGTGTTACTGTAATCCTTTGAGAAGCCTCCTCCTCAGGCAATGAAGAAAAAATGTTGAGGATAGGCCCAGAACAGGTGTGTTGTGCTGCAATGCCAGGATTTAATCACAGATCTCTTCACATTAATCTCACAAAGGAACTAACTCGGATCTATTTGGGCCCATCACGCCACACTGAGATGATTATTTAACTATCCAATTAAAGCAAGCAAGCTCACAGAGTGTTTAAAAATGAACATTCCAGGGCATAGAATATTTTACAACTATTATTTGTTTTCCTAAGCCCAGCACCAGGCGCTGACACCTAGGAGGAACTGATACTCAAGAGGAACTGATACTACACGCTCTTTTCAAAGTCAGCACCCGAAAAATCTCAGTGCACACCTTGATTAACAGTGATTATCCCTGCTCTGAGATACCCTCTCTTGCTCACAGGATAAACTCCTCAATGACATTTATTCCTTCTCTGCAAAACCCCCCAGCCCCACTGCCTGAGCAGCAGCTGAGGTGTCAACTCCTGTAGTGGTGACCAGGGGAGCAAACATGGTTAGAAAAAGAAATTATGTCCATCAGATGCATGAAATCATTGGTGCAGCTGCAGAATAACTCTGCATACACAGCGTGAGGTTGGACTTCAGTCCCCAGACCTGACTGCACTGGGAAAGGTGGGACTGTGACCTGGCCAAGTGGCTTCACTGGTGATGGCCACTGAACCCACAACTGAATTATCCATCGGCCATTTCTCATCAGAAGAGCCACGTGAGCACATCACTGTGCTGCTAAACCAATTCTGCTATTTGCAGCTTGGTCTTACAGCAATTTTAGGAGCAAAATTATAAAAACAGACGGCAGGACACCTAGACCATGTATGTCTACAATGGCACATCAACAGCATGGTCCAAAAGAGGCAGGAGGTTTCCAAAATACCATCTGGTAAACACAGCAACAGCTCATCATTGACCCAGAACCCTGGAGATGCAGGGAAAAGAATGGGACAGAAGGTTGATCTCCCTTTAAGAAAACTTGGGAGAGAAAACAGGTGCAGAAGTTACACACCAGGACAGGCATGTTGGGTTACTATGAGTACACATGTGCATCCCAGTGTTTTTAAGGTATTTCTTTGGAGATTATGTAAGAAAAAGCTTAATGGAGTACAACACACAGATCTAAAAATTAAATCCAACTGCTAGTTAAGTGATGGCATTTTAGCACTTGACACTAAAAACATATGCAAGAGATTTGCCCCATTAAAACATTATGAGGCTAAACTGGTAAATTTTAGCAATACATGGATACAAAAGCACAGGATTTAGCTAAATATTATTACCACCAGCTAATGAGGTGGCTCACTCAGGTGAGGTAAGCTGGCAATGCTGTTCTGAGCATCCCATCTACACCCCCAGCAGATGCTCAGTGAGAGGGAGCTGCCTGCAGCTACAGCCAACATCAGCTGAACACCTGGACCAGCAGCTGGAGTGGTACCAGTCCTCCTGTACCCAAATAACCATCAGAGGGCACTGCAAAACACGCTGTGCCTAATAGGATTATGCAATGGCTGTGCTGGAAGCTTTCATGTGCCTGAGAATTTCAGCTGCATAAACTCACTCGTTCCTGACTTCATGCTGTCATTTACAAATGTTTCCAGTTCTGGTTCTCTCTCACACACACTTCTGTTTACAGCAATGCTACACTGATGACTTCTCTTTTTAAAGCACAAAAGAATTTTCTGCTTATCTTCTTGTGGTTTTATGATGACTTATTGTTGCCATTAAGAAAACAGTAACAGAAACCGGACTCAGTATCCTGTTTGCTATTGTAATATTTGGGAAAAAATTGCACCAACTGCAGTAAGATCTTAAAAAAGAAAAGGTGTTGATGTTTGAACACTTGAAGTTATCAAGTACAAGGCTTACAAGAAAGCTACATGTTATGTAGCTAACCACAAAAAGACAATATTTTGTTTTAGGCTGAAGCCCTCTATTGAGTGCAGACTGCTTGTCAAATACTCCCTCTCTGGAATAGTAATTTCATAAGGCAAGGTTATTTTTTGTTTTGAAAACTTCCTGCTTCAAAGGCAAAAGTGTCTGAGATCACCTTTTCAGTGTGTTTGTAAGGAGTGGAGCCAAGGTGTAAGTAAATGTCCTATTTGTGTATAGAACCCATAGTGTCCAGAAAGCTGCCCCCAAAGTTTATGAAATTTTCCATCAGTTTTCTGAATGTCAAAGTGTGTTAGAAAAAGCTCCTGTTGGGGAAGAAATGTCACCAGTGTTTTCAGTGACGTGAAAACAAAAAACTACAGAAGACTTGGACAAAGGTAGATTTTGGAGAAATGCATAAAAATCAATTTTCCATTCTCCCTAGACAGGCAGAGCACTTGGGGAAAGGAGCCAGGAGACAACAATCCCTTGTGGGGACTGGATTGTCACTGTCATTGCTCTTGGCCACCCAGTGAAGGACAAAGAGCAGCCCAGGGCAGGAGCCAGCTCCTGGTTCTGCCTCTGCTCTGGTGTCCTGTTCCTCACCCTGTTCCAAGCCTATCACTCCTAGTTTCTCCTTCTATCCTTTGTTTGCTCTTATTTCCCTGACTTTATATGCCTTTGTTTCCCTCAGTTTTCTTCCTTATTATCTGTTTTTAGAGTTTTTAATTCTGAACCTCTGTTGGAGCTCATCTGTGATGTAAATTTCCTGAAAAAAACCTTCCCTACTCAACACACTCCTGTTAAAATGCAATAAAAATTCAGTTATATTGTGCCTTGGATTTTTGTTGTAATCCTCATATTTAAGTTTGTGTTCAGTACTAACAAAATTAAAGTCAATTTCTTCACCAATGAATTACAGGTAGCACAAATAAAGAAGGAAAAGTGAATGACAGATACTGTGCCTTCATATTATAGTCAGTAAATCTTGTACTAATGAGATACAAGATTTAAATGTGAAGAATGTGTTTAGTGAATTATTGTCAATCAATGTCTATACAGCAGGATAAGAATAATCTTGAATGGCAACACACCTATTATTATAAATTCCTAAGTACTTCATTACTTCAAAATGTCACTCTCAATTTATAGAGTAACAGATAAAGATCTTTCAGCTGTGTAACTCACTGTGTCTGCTTCTGTGCAATTGAAACACTGGCTTTGAGAAGTCTTTCATAATTTATGCATTCTGCATCATTCTGAATGGTGGTTCAGTACTGGTGAAAGTTGGTTTCAGCTCTCTTTTAAACAGACACATTTAAGATATATTAATCTATTTTTGTGTGACTTGGAGCTGATCAGTGGTAAAAAATCTGATACTTTTCCTTGTATGAGCATAGTAAGCTCTATAATATCACTATAATGTAAACAGTCACTGGTGACTAATGTTCAGAAAAAGATCAGAAACTGAAAATGACAAGACCAAAAAGGAGAAGTTGTTCTTAGAGACCCAAATACACAAAGGAGACTTTACCTTTTTAATTTCTGACAACAGAAGAGACACTAAAACACATCATACCCAACTCCAGTGGCCAAAGAAACATCTGGTTAATTGACATCCCCAGTGATTAGTGGAAGGCAGGAGGTATCTGCAGGAACTTTCAGTGCTCACCTCATCCTTTATGTCTTCCTGCTGCTGGGCACTGAAGATCTCCATCGCAGCCATCAGCCTCATCATGAGCTCATCCACTGTTGTGTTACCTAGCAACAAAGGAAGACAGCTGAACTTCATTTCATTAAAGTTATTAAACAAAAAAGAAGTCATTTTAGAATTAATCCATGAGAAATAGCCAGATTAAAAAAAAAAAAAAA
>VZTB01016548.1:34772-55384 GCA_013397245.1 Thryothorus ludovicianus
AAAAAAAGACAAGAGTAGAAAATGCAAATCTCTCAGTAGAATGCTTTCAGTTCACCTTTTTACTGAAAACTCAAAATTATTTTTACAAAGGTTGATCACAGGTTAAAATTTCAGGTGGTGCAAATCTGAACAATTGCTTTTATGCTTGCTTAAATTAACTCAATTTTGTCTTTTAGTCACTGATGTTACAGGAAAGCAGTAGATCTGGGATTCCCTTGTGTGAAATTGATTTTACAGTTTTACAATTCCCAGGGAGACCAAAGGAACTGCTTAGCCAGGCAGCAAAAGGTGGGATGTTGGCAGCAGCATCCAAGTGGATTGGTTTAAAACAGCAGAAAAATCCAGAATACAATGATTGAATGAGTATGAGTATTTTATTTGGGTATAACTAGTAATAAAATTTAAAATACTATATTTTCTTCAGTCTATTTAATTCTCAAAAGACTTGCAAAACTAATGAAGTGGAAAATTATGTCATCCATGTGTGTATCATGAAATAGAACACATACATAGGAAAACAGATACAGCCCCATGTTTTCCTTCCAGCATGCCTCCAGTCTTCATAAAGACTGAAAGATTACTTTAATTTCCTACTAAGATGCATTCTTTGGTTTCTCTTTCTAAACTGAAGACTAAACTATCCAGTAAAGCCACTTGTCATAGCAGTTAAATGATCTTAAACCATGAGAAATGGTCAAAAACTATAAAGTCTTAACATCTGCCAGCCTAAACAGCTGTTGAACCCCAGCAGAACAAGTACCACTAAAGAAAACAAGGCTGTCCCCATAGTTTCCAACCCCAGGAAAAAAAAAAAAATCAAAATCAAAAGCAAACTTAGACAGTCTGCATTTCAATAAACTCCACCGAGGTCTTAGGTTTCTATATAGTTGTATCTCTTCTGTCAACATGCCTTCTTGCCCAGCCCTGAAAGGCCCTCATTGTTCCCATTTCTAACATTTGCTACCTTAGCAGAAAATGTTATCCCACATGCTACAACACGCAGCACTTCAGAGACTGCCATTCATTGAGGCAGCATTGTTAAAAGATACCAGTGTGCCCATTCCTGGGAAAATAACAAGCAGAGATTGTGGGATTTTCGTTAAAGGATGAATTTAAGTAAGGCTACAATAGGTGATGGTTTCAGTTTAGTGCAAAAGATTGCAGAAAATCTGACAAATCATTAAAACTTAATGCATGCAATTAAATAATCTGGATTATTTTTTAATCTAAAGATGCACTGTATTATGACTGAATTGTTGCTAAAGCAGTTAAGTAAAGTCAGTAGCACCACTGACTTCAGTGGGATGGCAAAGGCTCTGAACTGTACAGCAGAGTCAGAAAACCAAGCCATTTATGAGACTATTCCTATGAAATAACCTATGAAACCTATGAAATAGGTTTTATAAATTACAGGCATTCATACCATGAATCAGTGTTGTGCTGTACCTTGCACTGAGAAGACAAAATCCGTGCAAAAATTCACCATTTTGTCCACAGAGAGGAACACTGCAGATTCCTCAAGAAAAATTTTTAATCCCAGATTGAGAAAGAAACACCAATGCCTGTCTGCAAAAGGCAGAGTTTCCTGAGGCTGGATTTCCTCAGGAAAATGAGAGTACAATAAAGATTGCTAGATATAAGCAATAAAAAGATGAGGACACAGTGTCATGAAGGCAAACTTGTGGAGAAAGCAGCAGAAATGAGAGGCAGCCATTCTTTGATGTGCTCTAATTTGAAGAGTTACTGAGAACAGCAACACTCCACATCTAAGTCATCTTGCTTCCAGTGAAATCAGAGGAATGGTTACACCAGAAAGAACTGCTCCTGTAAGCCAGAAAGCTTCATTTATGTGGGATTATATTAGGAACTTCAATCCTGATCTGATGTGGGGGTCTAGATGCTGCAGGCAGGTCTGGAAAAGCAACTCATGTCCAAATATTAACAACAGGAGCCCAGGTGTTAACAAGGATACACACAAAGAACCAAATGCAAAAAGTGCAGCCAAGACCTTTTGGAAATCAGGAATGTATCTGGATATAAATTTGGAAAACTAAGGTAGCTCCTTATTTAGGAAATTAAGCTTCCACTTAAAAAAAATTTAAAAAAAGGAAAAATGTAAATGATAATTCCACTACAGTCATGGCAACTCCAATCTGTAACACCATGCTAATTAATACATTTATGAGTAGTAGATAATTATACCCTGGCAACTTGAAGAGTGTGTTGTGTAATAAATCAATATTCTGGACACCTTAAAAGAGAAACAGTTAGCAAAGACCTCTTACAACAGTTTCAATACTCACATAAGGAATATTTGTAATATAAAGAACTGTACCTTGTATTACATTCAACACTTCGTTAGATGATCGTTTTCCCATAATAATAAGGAAAAGTGGAAACTGGTCTGTCTTCTGAGTTCGAATTGTTTGGGCTACAACACTCCCAAAATGTCTAGTGCACATCGTCAGAAACCTTGGGGGGGAAGAAAAATAGTTAACATTGTAGAGGATTTATTGAAATTAAGCTTAAAAATTTAATTCTGCTAAATTTAGCAGTTTAACTGCATGTTACCTACTGCTTAATAGGTTTTGCATTCAGTTCTAGAGCTCTTTAATCCTTTTCATGACTAAATTATTATATTTACAACCATGGTAGGGTCCAGATTGTATAAATTAAAACAATTAACAGCTGCTTGAGACAGTGATTTCTTTCATGGTGAATTCCATTTCCTGTTACACTATGTGAAGACTATAATTCAAAAATACTCCCCAAAATAATCATGCTGAATCAATTGTTTAAAACTTCTAAAGAGAAACTAAAGCCAGCAACAATCTAACAAACATGGTGATGTATAAAAATAATAACTTTCATATGAAAGTATAATTTATTAATGAAAGAGCAAGAAATTGGTTTAATCAGTCACAGAATTAAAACATGGTACTTCAGAATTGTATTTTCTTTTGTACTAGTGCCCTGCCAGTGACATACTTAGCAGTGTGGTCTAAAAAACAATAATTCTAAGCTTTTGACCAAAAAAAGCTCTTAGATATTAGCATACAGAAGTCTAACATTAGTATTCTTAACACGATCTTGAATAAATGAAAAAACTGATAAAGCTTTTCTCTTCCATTAAAGGACTGTTTGAAATTAGCATTTCTTTCAAGAGAAAAGGGTAGCTTATGATATGTTTTCAGATCTGATGGTAAAAAGTAAATGTCATAATAATAATGAATTATGAAAGACCAAATGCAAATATAGAATGCTTTAATAAGATCCAATTTAATAAAGTCTGTAAAAATAATGGACTTTTAATAACACAGGTCACAAAAGGCAAAACAGTGGAAATTCTGAGGACTAGCCACTGGTACAGGCTTATTAATTCTTAATTATGTTCATGAAAGGCAACTTAAATCGTGTGTTTTCTTATGCCTTATGATAATATTTTAGGTAACAACTACTCTGAAATGTATGCTCTAACTGAAGAGCAAAGTCCCGTTGTCACATGCATTAGAAGCCAAATCTATTTGAAAGGACAAACTGCATTAAAATGTCAAGTGTCCCAAGTAATTTCTTCTCAAAGATACTGGAAAAGATTCAAAATTATGATTTTTTTTAATCAATATATATATTGTATCCAATAAAATGGCTAAAAATGGATAAGCCAGACAAGTACAGCATTGGGCTTATTCAAGGCACCTGAACTACTGAAAAAAATCTGTCCTCAGAGAGAATTTAGCTTTGGCTGTAGTTGGATGGAAGGCAATGGGTGGGGGTGGCAAGCAAGTATTTCAAAGCCATGTGTGTTACTCCTTGATTCTCTATTTTTCAACTCAGAACAATCACACACAAAGAAGACATCAAAAAAGCTGAAAAAACTCTGCTATGTTAGAAACAGCAACAGAGACACGGAACATCTGGTAAGGATAAAACAGCATCTGTAATGTCTGGACATATAAACTCTTCAGATAAATAATGGGTTTTGATGTTTTCCTATCAAGGTGGGAACAGGTAAGTGAATGTTTGCCTCACAGAAGTCAGTGATGAACTTCCACAGCAAAATGACTCATGTGAGTTCAAGGTTTCACTCCTGGAAGCAAAGACAATTGAACTGAATTCCTGAGACTTGTGTATTAAAACTGTTTAACAGCCTTCAACACACCACAGAAGAAAAGCACTCAAGTTTCATGGAAAAACAAAATATTTAACTGGAGGTGAAGAAGTGCTGTAGAGAATAATGCTAGAAGGAACAAAACTAAAGACTCCTAGAGTACCAGCTGTACTGTAGTCAAAGGCACTGGTTTGCTAAATTCTTTTAAGTCTATTTTGTATTTAGTCAACCAACAATTCAGTCCCAAAACATGCTTTTATAGGTGTAGGTTTTGCATGCAGAGAATTCTGAATGAAGTATTTAAGCATGTTAAGAAGATTTTATAACTTTTTTTTCTGGGAGATGACTTTTCCTATGCAGGACTTCTGGCTGACTACATAGAACCAAACAGGTTATGACACCTTGGGGACCTCCACGATCCAGGCTGGGACAGGATCCCTGGCTTCAGGAGAGGACACATTGTGCCAGGCTGCTCTAAGGGCACACACACCTTGCTGCTTGAGTAGCAGCAGAACAGATGTGAGATGCCAACATCTCCCCTCATGGTGGGTTTTTTCTTCATGGTGCCACTTGTTACAGCCACTGGTGCCACCTGTCCTGCTCTTAGGAACCACCTCCTTTCCTGTGCTGCTGTCACAAGCTGCTCAGCTCCCTCACCCACCAGTGACAAGAGCAGCTGGTGCCAGCTCTGGTGTGAGAGCCCCAGGCTTTCTTGGGGGAGGAATGAGAAACAACTCTTCTTGCCAGCACTTCCAACACTGAGTAACCAATGTCCAGAGCACAGCACAGGCAGCTGAGATGAGAATGAAGGTGGGGGAGGAAGGACCTGCTGGTGTTTATCAGTGTGAACCCTCAGGGCACACAGGAACATCTCACTAATATCAAAACCAAGTGAGAGCCCACTCATCTGCTGAACTAAAAAGTAGTAAAGCCACCAAGAATGTGGAGGTGGTCAAACAATGGAACACTGAATAGAGAGGCAGCAACAATCCCCAAAACTGCCACAAGTCCTGTTCACCTGTGGCCACTCAGCTCACAAAGCTGCTCTTTGCCAGGTCTTTGCAATTAGTCTTAACACATCTTTTAATTTTACTAGATGGGTAGGAATTGAGTTTTAGTTAATGATTTTTTCCTCTTTTCTGCCTTCACTGATTTTGTATTTTCAGACCTGTTTACTTCCAGATTCATAACCAGAAAAAAAGGGAAAAAGACCTCTCCCCTCTCTGCTAATAATATTTACTGTTAGAAGTGAGCAGGGCCAAAACAACTTGGTGCAGTTACATGGGGTTTTCTTACTTTCATCTAAGCAGAAGTGTGCCAGATCTCTCAGTGGCATCCCCAGAGCTGCCAAAAAAAGTGCCTGTGGAGTCCATCAAGGAGACAGATGTTCCTCCAGGGAAAAGGGTTTTCCACAGCATTGGACTTCTGTGATCTCCAACCAACAGTGGAAATAGAGTAATGCTGCCAGAAAAGGAGGGTAAACAGCACCCTACTGGACCTCTAATTTTGAAATAGCAATATTGTAATGAAATAATCAAGGAAGGAGTAGGAGAAAGGCAAAAAAAGCATTTTATGAAGTAAAAATCTATTTAAAAAAAAAAATCTCAAAAGTTACAAGAAAAAGTTCATCAAGAAAAGTAACAGTTCTGGCAGGCAGCACCATTTCTTTCATGACTCAGTAGCAATGAAGCCAGCAGTTATAGCTACAGAATAAATATGGACCCTTAAATAAACTTGACAAATACAAGAAAGAAGCTAAAAAATTAGAAACCATTGAAGCTTTTAAAATGTAGACTGAAGAAGTATTAATGCTTAGACACAGTTCACTTTTTAGTTAAAAGCTGCACAAAAGAAAAATTATTCTGCTGCCATGAAGATGTTGATTGGGGGAGTCGCTGATGCCTGCACAGCAATTCTCCCTCCACATGCACTTTGAGACAACCTGTGTGAGGAATTATCATCTTTATTGGCAGGTGAGTTTTCCAGAGAAGAATGTTAAAATTTCCTACCAGCTAATATGTGAGGCCTTATATTAAAATACACTCCTGGCACAGCTTTTTGGTAATTGCATTTATTTTTAAATAATTTTTACTAATGTAGTAACTTACTTAATATTACTTTAAAATAAGGTCCTAGAATGCAATTATGACAAAATAATAGCTTTTAGAATGTACTGAAAAAAGTTTTAAATATTATTGAGTCTCACACCCAAAGCCAATACTTACTACAACTTAAGCCTTGAGCCTGTGGTCTATCACAGCTCCTGATCTCATATATGCTATGTAGCACTCAGTAAATGCAATAAGGTTTTGCAATAATTTATCTCACTCAGATTTTGCAATAATTTATCTCTGTGAAAATGTGCAGCTTTTAATTTTCAATAACAAAATTGGGCACTTCTGGCCAAAGTGCTGGTCATCAAAAATGTTGATCTCAGAGCTCAAAATTATTTGATATCTGGAAAAAAAGCTATGATGGTAAATACTTTGGAAAAACATAAATATTCCTCTAGTACTTCAGTTTAAACAATTTGTAAGTTAGGAACATCTCTGGTGCCCAGATCCTGAAAGGGACAAGGCAGAGGCACTGCTTGGCTTCGAGCTGTCATGTTGTATTTTCCAATGTGAACTCCACCCCTACTCCTGCCCAGCAGAGAAAGAATCTACAAAGAAATGAAGAACTGCAGAGGAGTTAAAGGAAGAACTTGGTAAAGAATTGAGGATTTTGAGCAATGAGAGCTCTCTGCACCTCCTTTAAAATCCACAGCACAAGGCAGCACTTCTGCCTGTTGCCCTTGGCCTTGATGCAGCAGGACTGCAGGGGAGCAGAGGAATTCAGTATCCTTTATTTCCATGCAGGAAAAAGCTTGAAAGCCATGGAGAGCACCCACCAACCACCATTGAACCCAGACACCAACTGCTCAGTGCCTGTCCTCCTTCTGATCCCAAATTTCCTGCAGGAATCACACTCGTGGTACAAGCTGATAGCATGAATAGCTCTGCATAGATCCCCAAATTAATCTATCTCCTCAAGGCATCATGAATAAAATATAGATCTCAAGCAGTCACTGCAGTGGCAGGAAGAGCAACTAAAGCTAAAATGTTAACTCTAGCTGGTTTATGTTAATCCAGTTACCCTGCAGAAACCAGTTCAGAGCAGCTTGAATCTTGTACACTGTAGTGTGGCTCCTGGAATGTGCTGAGGGACACTTGGTGCTACATTTTGAATGTTTTTTGTATGTTAAAAAGAAAAAAAAAAGTTGTAAGCTCTCCTTGGCTTTTGGTTTTCTTACCCTCTCCTCAGAACCTTAATGTTACTTAAAAATTGTATTAGCAAATGTCTAGTGCACTTAAGGTCAAATTCTCTTCCATAGAGAACTCAGCTCTCAAATGTATAGGCAAATGCATTAAAAATAAATATTAAAAAATTCATACTATTTTAGATATTCATAGTATCTTAGATTTTCTTTACTTTCTGTATCAGCAGAAATAACAAAGATCTGGTTATTTGTTACAGTCTTACTCATATAAATTCCTGTAGCTACTTTATATTTTTATGCACAGAAGGGAAAACTTTGGAATAGTTTCCTCCTAAAATGAGGCTCTTTGGCATATGGTGCCCACTATGCTTCTGGGAAAGTACATTTTACAGAACAGAAAGGCTGCACTGGAGATGTTCTTTGCTGTATCTCCATAGCCTAAAGTCCTCCTCAAAAAGCAACAGCAGCTGAATCTGACAATCTCTTCTAAAAGACCTACTCCCTTTCAGAACACAAATTGGATGACTTTTTGGCCAAAAAAAAAGTGATTTATTTATGACTAGATAATTCCCAAAGCCGACCTTAAACAGCCTTTAACATTTCAGAAATTGGTTTGGAAAAAAAGTAACTTCTTTGTTGAGCATTCCGAAGAAAACAATTATGAATATTAAATATGCAAGATTTCTGATTATTTTTAATAATAATTATATAATGTGCAAAGTCAACATAAGACTCATTAAAATGTTAATGTAAAAATAACATTTTTGTGTTAGGTATTTACATTTTTAAAAGAGTAAAAGCTGAGGTTCTGGATTGGCATATTAAAATAAGCTTGGTCTCCATTATAGAGAGTTACTGCCTTACCCATATTGGTAGGGTTGTACCTCAAACACAAGGAGCAGCAGACACAAGGCATGTTTTAAACATGCCCACAGCAGCCTGAATCAAATAATGTGGGTATCATCTCCAGGATCCACATGCTAAACATCAGAATCAGATGTTAAAAAGTTTGATTTTATCCACTTTATGCAAAAGTAAAGCCTACCTGAGTGGGTTATCTATCTCTTCCTAAAACATGGAAGATCTGACTCCCATCCTGAAAGGTTCAACCAGATTAGATAAACACTTCATAACCTCTTTCAGTAAAACACAGCAGTCTAGAAATCCATTAGCCCATCCCTGGACACCAGGCAAAATCCTGCTAATAAATCTATCACTAATACACCTCGAGCCCTTGCTAGAGCACTGCACAAAGAATGAAACGTGCCAGATGCACTTTCATCATCACCTATCATGTACTGTGTGATTTCCTAAGGAATACCCAAGGCTTGCCACAGGTAGATTTAACACACAGATTTAATAACAGCCAAGGTAAGAACAGACAGTGTGTTTAGTCACTTTACAGGTGTTGGTAAAGTGGGAGAAGCTACAAGCACGTTAGAAATCAGAGAATTCAGAATAATCTTCACAAGTCAAAGAATCATCCTGACAAGTAAAATACAGTTCTGTAAGGTCAATGAGAGTCTCCACAGTGGAGGAAAGATGGCACAAATACAGCAGAGGAACCAAGCAATAAGAGAATACAACCAGATCCTTCCTCAAAACAGTCCAACAAATCTGTCATGACCACCTGTTCTGCCTTCACCTCTTTAGCACAGGACATAAAAAAATTTTATTTTTTCACCTTTTCTCTTCAACAAGCTTAATCAACTAGTTGTAGTTTGAGTACAGTGGGATAGAACATTCTCTGAGAATTTGATTTAGAGTGGGGACTTAAATGCTAATAAATCTATCACTTTAATTAATTCCTTGGGTTTAATAACTATTTTTCTCAGATGACCTTAAAACATTGCTAAAGGCACGTAAACTGATGCATTGAAAACCTTGATAACATCAGAGAGGCTGTTTTCTATTTATAGTTGGATATTATAGACATTCATAACTTCCTAATCACGACCAGATCAAAATGCATTCTCTGCTGATTTTTAGTTTTCCAAATTTGGACATTTTTAGATTACTAACATAGAATTACCTTGAAGCACATAAATATTTAAGCAGGGATAGTTTACCTTTTCTGGTGGGTGTATAATAAACAGTTTAACCATCATCTATATACAGGCTGTTTTGCTCTCCATCTCAAGAGACAATCACCTTTTATCCTTTTCCTTTTTTTCCTTCCTTTTAGTGCTATTAGGAAACTATTCACAAGTGCAACCCTGAACAATACTCTGCAGTAATTATGACTAAATGACAAAGAGATGCGAACAATTACCGATCTATTCCCTAAACCCTACACTAATAAAGTCATTAGATGCTGCCCTTGCCATGAGCCTTCTAAAAGCTTCTGAAGTTACAAGAACACATGGCATTGTTCCTTAGGACAATTGCTGCTGGCAGAATGCAAACCTTGAGTTAAACCATGCTGCAAATTGATCTTGACATTCTGTTAAGACCGCCACTAAAATCAAAAGCAAAGGAGAAAAGGAGAAAATGAGCGGGTGGGATGTAATCATGGAACAGAAGGGTTCCCTCCTCACCTTCTTTCCTCTTCCTCCTCAAAACAAGCCATACAGAAAATGACAAACTCGCCTGGTGTTTGAGAACCTTTATTTTTAAAACATTAATTAGACTTCTGACCTGTTTTTATTGACTGGCACTGTATTGCTATTAAAGTAAATTAAATAAAAAAATTGCAGAATACAATAGAAAAGGTTTTTCACACTGTTCTGTGAAACCTGTTAAGGATTTAGTGCCTAAAGAACACATCCAACAGTTTTGAAAGCAATATATACAGAATCTGTGGTCACTCCTGAAGAGGCAATGAGAAATTAACTCACCTCCTCCTGCTCTCACAGACCCCACACCTGCAACATATTTGCTGAAGGATCAAATGGGATTGGGGAGCTGCAGTAATATGGTCAACTGGTCTTCATCCAGGCATGCATCATTCAGTAGGTTAGAATTAAGGGTCAGCAACTGTGAATATGGCTAATCACTTGATGACGGAAATTGCAGGTGAAGACAACCTGCTGCTGAGAAGCACTTCAGTGAATTAACTCTTTCCTAAGCTTAAACAAAGTGAAAGACCATCATTTGAACATTAAAACTAACAAGCACCTGTCATCAGAGCAAAATTGGCAGCATCTTGAAATACGGTGCCCAAGGGCAATGATACCAAAAGCTAAAAAGCTGCTACTGATTTTTAGTCACTGTCTTATGGTTTTGGCTTTGCTTGGAAAACACGTGTGCTGGAAAGCTTTTAATATTATGTATTATCTGTGTTTGTAAATGATGTGTGTACAAATATAAGGTATATGTGCATGTGTATCACTATACATCTGTCCTGGATACAAATATATTAATGCACATTAATGAACTAAAAAAACAGTTAGGCATGTGTTTGCATAAACATACACAACTCTCATGCACATAACTGTATTACAAAATGGTATGGACTCAACTCTTTGAAGTCAAAAAGTGCCAGAACTAGAGCTCTTCATGTCTGGCTCTCCTGCTTCTCTATTCCCTGAATCCCTCTGGGAACCTGAGGAATTGCTCAGCCCAAGTGATGGCCCCGTGCAGGTGTGAGCTTGGGCCAGATGGCAGGGCCAGAATTGCCAGCACCACTGCAGTCAAACCCCACTACCACCTCTCCCCAAATTTCTGCTATCTGAAGGTGCATGGTAGCAATTTTCACTGCAAGCAACTGAAAGGAAACACTGATTTTTAAGCTCATGACTCACCTCAAATTGAATGGAATATAACAAGAGCTAAAGTTGGAGATATGTGTGTAGCTTTGTGGCCTTTTTCCTCCTTTGACAGGAACAGATCACAAGAATATTTCAAAGAGTTGCTCCCTAAACTGAAGTCTAAACTATAGGAGATAAAGATTTCATGTATGTTCCTTAATAGTATTATAAAAGCACCACATTACTTTCCTAAATGAAGGTTACTTATTTTATTTTCCCTTTATTATAATTTCATTATGATTAATGAAAAAATTCATAATCACAGAACTTACTCAAAGTAACTCCTCCCTGCAGTGCAAACCTGATGTCAAAGGCAATGAAATCCTATCGAAGCCAAAACAAAACTTCCTCTCACCTGTATTAACCAGACTTTGCCTTTATTTTGACAAAGTAAGAGTCCTGGGTGACTGGAGAAAGAAATTTTTTAGCATCTGACTCCCAAAGTTGCAATGCTTATGCTCTTGCACTACTGCTGGCAGGTACCCAGTGCTCACACAGCATTTTACTCCTACCTACAGAGTCTCTTCAATCTGTTCGAATGGGTATTGAAGATGGAGAGATTCCAGAGGAAATGTGCTGTTGTACAGTAATGTAGGTTTTAAAGCACATTCCTGTATCAGTGTCAGCTGAGAAATGCATTAAAAATTGGGGGAAATGACAAGATTTTGGAGCTGGTTTTGTTCTACAGTGTTCAGGATGGACTCTCATTTCATCAATGGGAAAATTAGAAACACCTATTAGAACTAATTTGGGAATAGAATGACATCCATGGATCAGAACATTCAGGAGATTTTTCTGGCTTATATAAAGGAAGTCTTTATACCTGTTTGAATTTATCCATGCCATTGCAGAGCACTGAAACTGTATCTTTTACTACTGATGTTGATGTGTCCCTGTTGCCTGCTGTAAATCAAGTGCCTGATTCCTCTGCTGTCCCACCCTGGCTTTTCCAGCATTTTTACAATGAATATAAATGAATTGCTCTTGGGCTACACCAGCAGGCAAAACCCAGCTCCTCCTGTTGTTGCTGCTGTCTTCTCACCATTCAAATAAAAAGCTACATTTAACTGTGTTCATAGGATACAGAACAAAATGGGCTCCACGAGCACTGCCACTGTGTCACATGAAGGGTAGTGACTGAACAGAGGGACTGAGCATTTATTTATGGGAATGCCCACAGAGCATTGGGACTTGCCAAAGGGACAAGGAAGCATCATGCCCCCTCTGAAGAAATCACAGTCTAAAGAGCAGGATGTGACACTAAACACAACTGAGAAATTATTCTAATTCGAGCCAGCAAGCCTTGTTTATCCCTTACTATTTTTTGACCTCACTGTTAATATGACAGTTTCTTTGTTGATGTTAAAAGAAAGCAAAAAAATGAAGGCTTAAAAACCCTATCGTCCTGCACAATCGGGGCCTAAGTTCATTGAGAGCAGCTATAAAGCCTTAAACAAGCCCTTTATTTTGTGTTTTAAGAAGTGTCATAAGGAGTTAATAGGACACAGCTGTACAGGCTCTTTCTAACAAGCAGCTTCTGTCGCTTTGGTCACCACAGGTGTCTGTGTAACCTGCAAACTCTTATTACTAGTGTATCAAAGTTGTGCTACTTAATAGATTTCTTTAGTAAAACACAACAAAGCAATTACATGGCTGTTGATCGTTAGTCATAAAAAACCCCTCAAACACAGTTTTTCAAAAGAAACTACACTGCAATTTTTTGTCATTGTAAAATAAAAGAAACTAGAGAATTAAATAGAAAAGCAGACAATAGAACAGCAGGTAGTCAACTGAACTTAGCCACTACAGATGGTTTAGAAATAGTGTTTCCTTCTACACCAACTTGTGGGATAAAAGAAAAGGAGGAGGCTCCTTACTGCCCATGAATGGCAATACCAAAAGACTTAAGCAACTTTCCAGTCCATGTATTTGGTCCCATGAAAGAACCTAGATGTTTCTTTTTCCTCTCTTGCTTTTTTTCTTTTTCAGAAACTTTTAATCTGTTTTTTGCAACTGCTTTCTTCCATAACCTTTTACACATCTCCAGAATAACTTAAACTAGAAACATTGCTGCTGATCCCTCCAATGACAAAATGCAGAAGGTCAAGTGAGGAATTCCTGAGAAACACAAGAGTCATTTAAAAAGCACATTGAAAAAAGAGACTGTTCCAGTCTCCAAGGTCACCTCAGTAAAGAAATATCAACTATAATTTACGTAGTGAAGACTAGAAATGCATAAATGCTCTATTCTAATAATCCACAAGAGAAAGGAACATAAATGTATAATTTTCCTTGTTCAATAATCACTGGAGTTGTGTAAAGAAGTGGCAACCTCATTTCAGGTCAAATGACTGTTGCATCTTTCAGACAAAAATCAGAATAACTCTGATTATAATAACACACATAGGATGTTATCCTGGCAAGATATGATCAGTCATCTTCTGGGTAAATGAAGGTTACAAAGTAAGGTACAAGTTAGAGAACCAAACAAGTCTGGTTTCTAAATATTATAATAATATTAATATCATTATTTTCAGTAGATCATGATCAACAGATAAATAACTAAAGAAGAGAGAGGCCTTAGTATAACATAAAGGAAATTTGTTGGTAATCTACAAAAGTTGTAGAAGGAAGTGGAATCTACAGTTTTCATTTCTTTACCCATCAGCAAAATTATGGTCTCTCTAAGACATAAGATAGCTTTTATGATATTAAAACCTTTATTATATTAAAACCAAAATATCTGAACATTCCCAAAGAAATGTTCTGTAAGAAAACTGCAGTTCAAAGAAGTTCATAAGAATTGCAAGCATTTAATATTTTGCATAATCTGTTTTTAATACTAATTTATCACATGAATGTTATTTTTAAAATAAGATTCTCATTAACAATGATAGTTATTACCCCAGACAGTTCTCATGCAGTTACACCAACATACACACAATTAATGCCATGTAATATTATGACACTGCAATGCAGAACTGTGAAGGCACATGTTTGAATACAGAATCATGTTTGAAAATAAACAAAAAAAAAAAAAAGGAAATAATTTCTTCAATTACTGTTTTCTGCACAGGAATAAGAAGTCACTTTGTGATGATCACAAGGCCAGTCCAATCCCCAATGAATGTCAGCCAGCACAGCTTCATTCATCAGCTGAGAATGTGCATGAAGTTTTAGCTCAAACAGATATTACGCACCAAAAGATTTGATAGCCAGAGACAAGGGCCTTCCTTGAGAAAAACTGCTGCACTCAGAGCCCAGAGAGCCTTACCTTGCTCTGTTTGCTTCTTTTGTCATGTCCCATGCCCAGGTTATGAAGTTCTGACTCAGGTAGGAGACAATAGATTCAGCACAAAGCATTTGTGAGCAGAAGACGTTGGTTAGTACACTTTCATCATGGTGGAGGTAGATAGCAAGAAGCTTTCTCTGCAAAAAATGTGACAAGAGATGAGTGAGAAGTTCCTCAGGCAATTCAGCAATTGAAAGTTCTTGCTGCAGCTTTATGTGTTACTACCCACGATGGGGTTTATCAAGGGTGACAAGTATCTCAACATGCACACACAAGAAATCACCAGCAGATTTCAAGTCAAATGATCCATCCCTGCAGATTTTTAAATATTCTCAATGCTTCCTAATATTCTGAGTACTAAAATACAATATATCATATGCTTAGAAAATTAAAAGAATAACGAATGAAAAACAAAAGCCTTATTAACAGACCTAAGAAATGAGTGAATTTTTTATGTTGCTGCACAACAAAATTAGCCCTGAACAAGGAATGCACCTCTTGATTTGGCAGCATCTACCAAAAAACCAGTTATAAACAACCTGAAAAAAGTTACAGTGCATTGCTATCACCACCTCTGTAGCCAAATAAAGAGGCACTACATGTTGAGATGGTGCCTATGGTCTCTTGAAACAAAATATTCTGTGCTGTTCTTCTGAAACCTTATGAAGTAAAACTTGAGCTTCACTGCCAGCAGTTGCATCCCCTTGAAAATCTCAGACCACCTTTTGGAAAGCAAGTCTGTGTGCATGCAAATTTAGAAAGCAGGCTGCAAAAATACAGGGAGACTATGAGTTAGCTAAGGACTGTCATTCTGCAACTGACATTCAATGAATTATGAATACAATTCAGAAAATTACAGCTTTCCATTCCCCCATACCCATATAAATTACTTTATTTTAAAATAGTACTTGAGCATATTTGCTGAGATGATACGGTGCTATTTTCAGACCTTTAGTTAAAGCAATTTCAAATCTCTTCATCAGAAGTAACACTGAACCCTAGATATTGATATGTATTGATATAGCAAGACATGGCATGCAATTTTCAGACAAGCTGTCTTTGCAAAAAAACCCTGTAGGGCTCTTGCCTCATATACTGGCTTTGGATAAAACTTAATGACTGTTTATAAAAGGAACATTTGAACATTCAACTTTGGGAAAGGGATTAGTAATTTGCATTACTGTTTGTCTAATTTAATTTAAATGTTCTTCAGAACCACGTACACATGTGCCAGGAAGGGCCATTAATAAGCCCAACATGCAGAGATCCATATAAGTGCAGCCAACAATGTTGACTGAAACTAAACTTGAAAATCCAGGGCACTGATGCACAATATCATGCAATAAAACAGCATTTCTGTGGTGATATTTAATTTAAAAAGAAGAAAGAGGCAGGGGAAGATCAGGCACTGTCTGTTTTTGAGGATCAGCCGTTCTGCATTTCAAAGCGGCGATCCCTGCAATATCCAGGTTACTGTGCTAGAATCTCGACTATTATATAGCAGTTGTAAGAGAGGGAGGGCAAAGATGTGTTTACTCAGTGATTAGGGCCTTAGAATAAGCCTCTAGCTCCTAGAGAGACAGCTCACCACTTATTCATTTGGACCAATTCACAAAGCCTAGAAAGATTAAACATCCATGCTGAGAAGACAAGCGAATGCAGACGGTGAAAAAGAAATAAAAATTCTTTAAAAACTCTGAGATGACTTCATTATTTTTTCCACAAGGAAACTTTAGGAAAGTGTTTAGTTAGAGAAAAACCCACATTGACCTCTCTCTAAACCCTTAATCTTTCCTTTGTGGTGGCACTGCTTTGTGGTAAGCGGATGGCTTTGCTCTCCTCTTTTCACTGGGAGCAGACAGAAAAAAAGGCTCTTGAGAAACACTTTTACTTCCAAAGAAACAACCCCATGAAACTGTTAAATATGAGATTCCGTACAACAGAATGTTTCAAAATATGTACAGTTTTAGGCTTAAAGATTTAGGGACAAATTTTAGTAAACAGAACAGGCACAAACACAATAGAGGTTTACACTGAGTTACTTCCCAAGGGAATGTAATTTTTGTTGCATCAACAAATCTCACCATGCAAAGACTGAACTCCATCACATATAAAAGACTGTACTTGTATCTGATACTTCAAAATGTTAAGGGTGGGCACAGGCAAACTGCTATGATAAATGCAAAGAGGTAGCAGGAGGAACTGAAGTGCTAAAATGTGATTTTTGAAAAATATTCCTGAAAGCTGGGGGCATTTTTTTCCCTGGAAAATGCATTATTGCAAAAGGCTCACAGCTTGAAGTTTGTTGTTGCTGCTGCTGTTGCGTGGGTTTGTTTTCATGTTTGTTTATTTTACTAACCCATGGTAGCACAAATTTATAAGCAAGTTTTGGTTGTGTTTATTTCAAGCCTTTGAAAAGTCAGAGTAAATTCTTGGATTCTATTATGACTAATACTGGGTATTTTGAAGTCAATACCATTAAAACAGCCTTACAAAACTGTTGAATAGTCTCAAATCCCACAAAACAAGCTTAGGACTGCTCTGTGTTGGATTCTTCAAAAATATGACTTAGAATTTATATATTTAGCATGAAGTTTTAACCAAGAAAAAAAAAATACAAAAGGGAATAACTTTTACTAGTCCCTACAAAGGTATGGGATACCAGAACAGTTTTAAGCACTGAATACCTGATGGACTTCCAAAGGCCTTAGGACTTGAGGAAATTAAGTCACCCAGGGATGCATTTTTCAGAGCATGTGCATGCTGAAGATCAGGCATTTTGAAGGTTTAGATAAGTTAACAAATTTTGTACAGAATTAGAAGAAAAGTTGTCACTGATGCAAAGTTGAAAGAGAAGTTGCCAATGAGGCAAAAAAACCCCTGGATCTTGAGGGGACAAAATTGGCATCAGTGAGGAATGAGATTTCTAAGCTTCTCAGCCAGTTCCTAATACTGTGAATAACTCAGATAACTCAAAAGAATAAGAACTTGAATGGGAATAGCAATGCAATCATAAGGGTCAGAAAAACCAGGCACCTGAGTGGTTATTTTTGAATCTCATGTTTACAAGTTCAAGTAATGACTGAGACAGAAAAGTTCAAGATGTAACAGCTGCTAGAGGTGTGAATGTGCTGCCAAACTGGTAGACTAACAAATGAAAATTTTAATTTTTTTTCCTCCAGGTTTTATGCAGTAAGAACTAATTCAAATAAACAAAGGGATGCATTTGCACTTTTTAAAATCTCTAAAGTGCACAATCTGATCCACCTGTCCATGGGATCAGCATTGGACACTTTATCCAGCAACTTTATCCAGCCTTTTAGAAGAGATTTGAAAAAACGATACCCCACAGGTTCCTAAAGAACAAGTGAGGTACCTGAAAATTTCCGATGCCATATTTTGTATTAAACATGGCATAAGACATCCCCAAACTAGCTCCTAGTTTAATCTTCCTGTAACTTTACCTGTCAGTAAAACATCTTGCCTCAAAAATCCACCAGTGATGAAGAATCCCCAGGAACCATGGTAAAAACAAACAGCTACCCACTCTCCCAGGTAAAGGTGTGCTAAAGCCTGATTTAATCTACTTTCATCTTCCAACTATTTGATCCTATTATACTGTTATATCTCCATTTCAATCAATTGCACCGGTAGTGATATCTTACATAATGCAAATAGTATCCAGTAATTAATGCCAAACTTGGGTAACATCTATAATCACAAGATTTGAAAGAAGAGAAAATGTAGAGTGAGGCAGACAAGTTCAAAAAACATCCATTATTTAGCATCAAATTCAGAGGATGCTGAGGAGACATCCATACCTGGGAGCAACCTTCCAGATGTGAAAGATGAAGCTGATTTTTAGATATGAAAAATGGAGTGTAGGCAAACACTGAAGCTACTGAACTGGTATGTTGTAGCAGAAATTTCTACACAATAGTTACCCATGAGTTCAAAAATAATTTACAAATTAAAGGACAGAATCACTAACACACATCAGGCAAGACTGGAAAGAAAATGGTGCCTAACATGGGACTTAACTGGAGCTTATGCACTGATATTTACCACAGGGCAGCTGCTTCACTCTTCCTGAAAACCTGGAATTATACTTCTATACCTGTCCTCCAGTTTCAACCAGACCACATACATTAGTGGTCAGGTTATTTATGTTTAATCAGAATCTGTAAAGTGGTAATTCCTCCAGTTGTGATCTGTAATAAGTTCAGTATAAACTTCACTAGCTGAAATAATAAGGTACATTTTCCTGAGTTACACAGATAAAAATGATGCTATAGAAAGCCCTGTATGAAGGAATATTCTGCTACCATCAAGAAAAAGGGGGGGGGAAAGCTTTTATTTGAACACACCAAATCATGGAAGGAGCATTCTTTGCTCTAGGTATTCAGGAAATAAAGAACCCATATGTGAGAGGGATGATGCTGCCTCTAAATTGAACCTAAAAGACAGAATTCTAGGAGAAGAAAAACACGGTTCATTTTCAGAATGCAGGAATATATATTGAGGTGACAATACCAATCTGTGCTAAGAGAGATGTTTCACATATTTATTAAAAGTCAGTGGACAGAAAGGTTGAGAGAGGAGCAGGAGGTGAGCTGACAGAGGTATATAAAGATAAGAGCTCCTGGAAAGGCAAAGGCAATGTCTTTATTCTTTCTCTTAATAAAAGAGTAGCAACCACCTGTAAAAATGAAAAAACAAAGAGGCTCTAATAAAAGAAAATACTTCAGTATTACTCAGTCAGCGTCACTATAGCAATTTAAATCCAGTATTAATAACAATACCACCATAAGTTAGGATAAACATCCTGATGTCTCAGAACACAAGATACCCACAAACTGCTTTCAGACACAAAGACAACTCCTCCAAACACCTTTTTAAAAATGTCTATTATAGGATTTCTTCCATGGAATCAGGTGTAGCAATTCCTATGGCAGGGCAGCTCTTTAGCAAGAGTAAACTCATTCTTCAGAAACCAAGTGACAGGGAAACTCTTTCCAACAGAGAGAGAAAGACTTTCACAAAAACCAGCTTAATTGTTCATTTAATAAACCTCTGTCTCTCTTTCTCTTCCTGACCTTTGATAAAAGAAATACTGAAAATATTTTCTTGTCATATATACAATAAGCCTTGGAAATGAAAACACAACACCCTTCAGTACCAGGCTGCTGGAGGCAGTTGGGAATTTCATGGCCAAAGACACTGGCTGTTAAAATCAAAGCTCTGTATCTTGGGCATTGTATTTTTGTGGTAGTTATAAAGGTTTTAAAGCAGAGCTACATTTGACCTCGTTCCACCTCTCCTACCAAAAACTGTCGTTGTTGTGGCAGCAGTTGCTCCAAAGGTTAAAAGATTCCCATCATGTATGCTAATCTTCACTGGCTAATGACTCAAACATAGCAGATAAACACCTCAACGTTTTTTACAAGGCATTTCTTTTTCAAGCAACATTTTGTTAATTAACTATGAATTACCATTCTTTTCTTTCACATGAAAGGAAAATGAGATTTAACAGGAAACATTTATTTTCGTAAAAAGAAATTGAACTCATATTCTGCATTCAAAACACATGTTCTGACATAAGTTAATTTGCTTAAAATAACCCAAATTAAAATATATCTGGAAAAAAAGCTTTGTGTTCTATAAATTGGGATTTTTTGGTTTTTTGAGGTAAAAAGGTTGTCTCCCTAGACATGAACTGTAGAGTGCACCTTCTGCTCTGGACAGCGTTGAGAATTTGTCAAGAAAAGGCCAAGATCTCTGAGCACTCGAGCTGCCAAGTGCTCTCAAATTAAATCAGTTTGAAGCGGTTTTCATTAAGATGGATTGAGTGTGGCATCGTGAGAAACACTCTATCAAATGTAGTGTTTTACTTAGTGATTAAGTATATACCAGTTGATGAAGCTGCCCAAATCCTTCGTAATCCCACCACTCCAATAAACATTTAATGAGTATATAAGTTCAAAAAGCCTAGTAGAGGATTTAAACCTCCAATCTTGTTTTTATTTACTCTTGGAACTCAATTTCTCACTTCAAGTGAAGAATGCTGGGGCCTGAAGCTCATCTGTTGCCCTGGTAAAATTAAGTGCCCTCCATAGTGTAAATTAGAAGACAAGACATACAGGTTGCTATTTCTTCAAAGCTTTTTTTTTTTATACTGATATATATATATATTGAATTATTTTA
>VZTB01016548.1:56375-71375 GCA_013397245.1 Thryothorus ludovicianus
AATTTAAATTTACAATTTCATTAGCCATTCTTCAAAGGAGTTACCAACATGCAACAGTGAACCTGTCAACCACAAGACTCACAGGCAGGGTTATCTGGTGCTAGGACACCATTATTTCAAGAAGAACAGGGAGGAGGGGAAAAGAAAAGGAGTAGCTTTGAAAACTAAAGAACCCCAGTAAAAATACAGGCTGAATGATTAGAAAGCATCAGTTATTTATTGCAATTTTAGCAACCACCAAGGTAATATTTTAGTCAGTTAATTGAATGAGTGCAACTCTTCTTGAACAATAAAAGCAAAATAACTCCAAAATGCAGCTCAGCTTTTCAAAAATGAAAATGAAACCCTTAAGGTGATTTCCATTCCCCCACTACATTAAATAAAGCAGTTTTAATACACACTTACATCTCTAGCTTTCCCATAGAAGGCTTCTTGAAAAGCAGCCTCTAATGATCCAATAAAATAAACAGGATGGCAGTCACCGTATCTATTTGAGACAAAATTTCCAATTAATAAAAATGACAAAATCAAGTAAGTTCAATATTCATATATTCTGTAAATATAATGCATTGGCTAAAACTGTAGAAATATGAAGTACTACACCTCAAAAGGACAGAAAGGAAGTTTTAAGGATCCATTTGTTTTCTCATATTGAAAAACTCAAAGTAATAAATTACTACCATACAAACTTTATCATAAAAACATTCTGTTTACACACGTAGATACCTGCAGTTCTACACAATTTTCTATAAAAATGTTCAATCATAACTTACTTCCTCTCTTCATTATATTCCTAAAGGTTAATTGAAGGCTATTTTTGCATTACACATTAATGCATCTCGTACACAAAAAGGAATATTTCACAACAGCAGTGCAAACAGAAAGCACATAAACTTTGCATTACTTTGCAGCTTCTACCTATTCAATGAAAAAAGTGACTGTTTAACAGTGCATGATTTGGTAGTATAAAGCTTTTAAAAAAATCCAGAATTTCTATGTTTTTTAATAGTCAATATTTACCCAACCACTTTGCAATTGTGAAAACTCTTGCAGCACCTATGTATTTATTTTTCAATATTAATTGGTTTCAGCTTTTATGTTCTCACACACCATTATCATATTATCATATGTATAATATATATTATCAAAGTTATCATATATAGCCAGTCTTTCTCATCCTTCTGGACCTTTACATGATTAAGTAATGGTACTACAGAGTGGCAAAATAAATAAGACAAAAATCAATCACTCTCAGCTTGGGCTGAGAGATAATTTTATTTCAGAAGCAGTTCTAGTAGCAGAGCTAGAATTAAAATAAATTAAATTAGGATGTCTAAATATGCTATAATCTCACAAGAAAACATGTACACTTGGTTTATTTTTATTTTCTTTATTTTCTAACTTAGTTTGTAATAAGAATTGCACAGTTAACAGGCTAAGCTTACCTTGAAGAAAACTCTGCTGTAAATTGTAATAAGGCATCTCCTTCATTTTCAGCATTTTCTGGCACTTAAAAAAAATGAAAAAAAAAAAAAAAAGCAACCTTATGGAAACAGGTTGTAATATGCAAACACATTCACTTCACAGGTATTTCATGTTCCCAGTGTACTGAAGTGTTACCAAGAGACCATATAAACTTCACAAAAGACTATGGACTATGAACTCTTCAAAAGATAAGAAATTTCCAGAGGGTCTCATGAATATATTCAGTAAAATATCTCAGGTCCAGTGTAATGTTAGCACTCTGGACTTTCTTAAAGGCTTGAAAGGCTCGACACTTCCTATCCGTAATGCTAAAAACTTTTCCATATTATTAGATATATTTGCTGTCAAAAAACTTCTAATGAAGCAACACTAATGCAAGCCTAAAGTAAATAAAGAGTATGCAAGAATTGCATGTAGGAGGTAACTGACTGCTCCTGCTCAATCCTTTTCTTCAAGGGCAGATAATCACTGAGAAACTTGATTAGCATGACTAAAACATTAATCAAAAATAAAATCTGTAGAATTTTCAAAACAGGGAAATGGAAATCTAGTTATGCACAGGTGCATTTGGAGAGAGATCACAATTTCCATTACAATTCTTCAGTTACAAGGTTAAAAATTGCCCTCCATGGAAAGGTGCTTTATTAGTTGCCAGTTCTGTGTGCAGTATTTTCCTTTGATACACCCATCAGACACGACATTCAAACAATTCTACCATTCCTATCAGAAGATGCTTTCCAGTTTCTGATTCTGCAGACTCCTCACACCTCTCTGCCTTCACCTCTGCTGTCCACCCTCCAGTTCATTGTAACTCTTACTCATTGGCGATTTCCTCAAGGCAGATGATGCTACTCCAAACATTTCTCCATCATCAACTCCAAACTCAGTAGCATCTTCAAAGTCATCTCCATCACTATCACTAACCATATGAACATCAGTGCATTGCTGTATAAAAACAAAAATCAAAATCCACTGTAAGCTTCTATTTCAGACGTTTTCAGTAAAATACAAAATACATACACGGTGACAAATACTTACACATTTCTATAAACACACATATACTGCAGTTTAATTTAAATTTTATATAGTACTATCAAAGGTAATTTTTAACAGAAGTCTGACTGACAGAAATATTGTGTGACAAAATGCATTATTAAAGAATCTCTGTATACACATAGTTGAGCAAATTTTATCCAAAATTAATGCTGTTTTCCATCTAATGACACCACAGCTTGTCTAACTGCATAAGAAACAGTGAGAAAAGCCACACAATGGTGGCTTTTATATTGGTATTTGGCATGCCAATATAAAGGAGAAAAATCATCAATTTAGTGTAAGGAGCTAAGGTCTCATCTCCCACAGTCAGATGCTTTGCTGGCATTTGCTTGCTTTGTTTTTCCTCCTTTTCTTCCATGACTCATTTGCCCAGTTCCAAACTCTGTCACAACCACGTGCTGCAGGAACTGTAAACGTTGTAAGATGCAATTCTACTGACACACTTGACACAGGAGGGATGGTGATGCACACCAAGGTGTCCCTGCCTCTTCCTCCAGCAGACTGGCAAACAGAGATGATGTCCTTACCTCCTCTGACTGCTCCCTTGTCTGTACAGGTGAAGATCTTCTCCCCACTGTGAGTCGATGGCAAGGAAAAGTCAGTCCTGACACAGCTAAAGTCATCTGCAAAGCAAGCAATGGTTCTTCATTAAAGCCACAGTCTCAATTAAAGGTTTTTTAGAGACTCAAAATTAAAGATAGCATTATTTAAACACATATTAAGAGGCCTGAAAAACTAAAGGGATTCCTTACATTAAAATATTCAAGGAAACATCAACTGAGTTTTACTGAGGTGATGCAGAGTATCAAAACAAACTCCATGGAACTAAATGCTCCAAAATGCCTTGAGTTGTTATTTTCCCCTCAAACAGTACTGAAATTTGAAACATTACTGTATATGGCAACTTTTACAGTGCTATGCTTTGATGATGCAAATGGAGATTTTTTTTATTGCTAATCAAGAAGCAAGTGTTAAAGCAGAGATGCTAAGTACTGATACAAGTAATTAAAAACAGTTAAATCATCTTGAAAAAAATGTATTTTGAAAGATCTGCTTACCAGCAGACATTGCAATAGACACAATCACATTGGAAACTCAAAAAACACATTTCATCTCCTTTTTGGTAATTTTAAATGTCAAGGGTGCACACCATGCTCCTGATGTGAACAAAGACACACAACCCAAGCTGGTGACACTGCAGTCAGCACAGTCCACAGGATGGATGTTCAGGAGCCAGTGCCAACAGAAACAGAACTTCTGCCCGTTGCTGTATGCCTAAATCTCAATTATTTCAGAACTACCAATAGAAAAATTCCACTCTCATGTGAAAGACAAAATTATTATGATGTCTGCAAACACACAGCAATAATATTTGAAAATCTGGTCCTGTATTGCATTTAAAAATGCATTAATTGTAATGTCTAAAAATGAGAACTGTCTACTCTGTGACCAGAACCACTTGTGCCATCACTGCATTTAAAGCTTCTGCCCAGCCTCCTGCCTCTTCTGGAGAGCACATCAGCCCAGGAGAAGCAAGCTTAATGAGCACAAACAGAAATTTCAGAAGCACCTAAGACCTATCTGGACTGATTTTACAATGTGCTCTTAAACAAAGATAATTCATTATTTTGGGGAGTGACAAAGTATTTAATGCTATGCAATTTTCAGTGATGTGGAGAAGGGTAGTCCTGGCTGTATGTTTCAAACACTTTCTAATTGTTCCTTCAGGTGAAACACAGAGAGGACAGAAAAATATCCTGTAAAACTTAATAGGATTTTTGCAGGGCACAGAACAAAAGATTTAGATTATACATTACAGAAATATAGCACTCTCTTAATTGGACAGTAAAAACATTGAAGTAAAATACATTTCAATCATTCTCAACAAAAATCCTAGAATAAATCATAAGCCTTAAATTTCATTTACTGCCATGAGCACTGAAAATACCCCATTTATTTTTTATACATAATTCAGAACGACTTTCTCACTTGTCTGCTAGAACTCACAAAGATTTAATTTGCTGCAGGTTGAAGCAGGCTGATTAAGCAGGCTGGTTACCAAATGAATGTTAACCTGTCTGAACTAGCCCACTGTCACATTCTCACAGCAAGGTTAAACACAAGTTTAGCTGTGTAAAAAGCCCAGCGATCGTCTTAAAGGAAGTGAGTTATAATACTCTGGAGCAAATGAAATATTGAACACAACACACAGGTCTAGACCAATTACCTAAGAAACTCCTGTGACAAGAGCATAAGAACAGCATTCTCTGTAACAATCCACCATTTCAATTATTATTTTTATAAGCTTTTAATAATAAACAAAACCCAACTGTTATAAAACCTGCAACCTTGCCCTGTAGTTATCACACTATATGAAATGCTGGTAAAACACACACACATTAACCACACACAGACCACAGCTCCCTCTCTCACAGCATCAAATCCCCTGGCAGATGCCTGGAAAGGCTCCCAGTATCTTTTACATGCACATTAAAGACAGAGTGGTAAGATCAAGCAGGCACTTATTGTGCTGCTTCATCACTTGGCCCAATTTCAGGGTGTTGCAATTCCAATTTGCAACCCTATATTATAGTGTCAAAGCGTCTCTCAAACAGCAGCTAACAGCAGAAGGGGTTCCACATCAGAGCCTGTTTCATCCTACTCTCCAGACAGTTGCTGGAATGTTGGGGGTTTGTGCACATCGGTGTGAGAAATCACCCTCCCCTTTGCTTTTTTTTTCCTGATAAGTTTTTTTTTTTTTTTTTTAAATACCAACTCTGCCTTCATTCCAAAATAAACAAGAGGCATCAACTTTCTTCTAGAATAAAGTTATCTTCATTCAGAGATAGAGAGTTAAAAGACTCCTGCACCACAAAAGCTCAATCTTTATTTTGGAAATCATAAAAAGCACCAAGACTAAGCAAAATTGTTCTCCAGGCAGCTCAGCAAAACTTTTCTTTGTACTATAAATGCAGGCCAAGGCACTGATGGGAGCACCACTGAAATGTCTCAGTGGCAAGAACTGTAGATCTCACACTGCTCTGGGAGAGGTTTTTCTTCCTGACTGTACCTACCACCTCCAAATAGAGATGCAGAACATTATCACTGCAATAAATTATCATTGTGTTTCAGCCACCTTCCCATGGGAATGGACAAAATCTTTATACCAACCAATCCCATAACTGAAAAAGCTGGTTTGTAGCCTGAGTACCTGATCACCCTTATTCTCTAGCTTATGAGCCCATCTGGCTGTGAAAAAACCTCAGAAGTCAGTCACTTGTCTGAAATTTTCTTTTTTTTGCATGAGAATCACCACTATGAGGGTACCATGCACAAGAAAAGACACTGAAAATGCATTTGCAGGACTCGTGCATGAAAGACAAGCTACATAGAGGCTATGAAAGAAATAATAAACTAAAAAATAAATGAGATTATTTTTTTAAGCAGGAAACCTACGCATGTGCAAATCAAACTGTCTCAGAACTGAAAGGTACACGAGGTGCAAAATGAAACACAATCAGAAATAAGGAAAATTATTCGCAAAAAGTAACTCCTTAGCCAGATCTTTTGTCCAACACTGTGTAGACACTTCTTGTGCTTATTTAAAGTTTAATTTTTCTCCTATTTGGCTTCCTATAGCTTTTAAGGAGAAGGAAAATAAAATTCAAGATTTCAAACATTTCAGGGAGAGTGGCAGCAAGGAGAGGATCCTTTTAGGAGAGAGCAGAGATACTAAATGGATTCAATATCTTTCAAAGGTAATGGTAGTATTACTCAAAAGGTAATGGCACAACCTGGACTAAAAGCACAAAAGGTTACTTGAAATAGATTTTAACTACAAAGAGAAAGATCACCACAAAATCTAACAATTTAGAGAGGAAAGAAATAGTCTGGTGCTCACTTGTGCTTTCCAACTCTAAGACACTAATACTATTTGTAAATGCTCAGTGTGAGATGATTTGTTTTTCAATTGCCAGCATTAGCAATCGAGGGATAAAGTTAAGCAACATCTTTTCTGATCCAAACATGCAGGATTCTTTGTCAGCCTTTCAGATTAACCCAGAAATATTTGCCAAATCTGGAGTGAGACCAGATGCTTTAAACAATAAATTATTCTTCATGTTAGAAAGTATTTGTTTTACGTAGAAGCTTCTAGAAATATAATTCAGAACAATCTAATCCCACTATTCTTTTTCCAAATATTTCACGACACAAATATGTCTGCAGGAGAGAAAGAAATCATTGAGAGCGTGTAATCCGAGTGCTGCCATCTTATGCTCAGAGTAACATGAAAAAAATTACAAGCCCATAATCTCAAAACCTTGTATCTTCTGGAAAGAGTTTGTTGGCACAACTTAATTCCCACTCTCGCAGGCTTCTGACACTACAAATGAAGGAACAAACTCAATCTCTTGTACCAGTCCAGAGATATTTAATCAAGATGCTGAAGATGTGAGAAAGATAAACAGCAGAAGGAACACGAAGGAATGATAGCAGCAGAGAGCTCCAGCTGCAGAACTCACTCCACTGAGAAATGCTGATACAAAAATTATAAGCTCGGTGGACTGCATGAGGAAAGGAGTAATTGGATATGACAAATTTGCCTTCCTCATGTTCAGCCACACACGGATGGAGAAAAACAGCATCTCGAAAGAGGTTTGAATGGCAACCATACCTAATGGGGAAAGTGAAGGAAGCTGCAAGAGCTTTCTATTGCCTTACAGAACATAGGTGGGACACCCAAAGTGTGCAGCTTAAGGCAATAATCTGCAAGGAATGGGACATTCTTCCTTATCCACAGTTATTGAGGGCTAGTGCTGTTCACAGGATACTTGCCATCAAGGGATCCCATCTCTGCAAAGGGATAAAGCTTTTCCTAAACAAGAACTACTCAGAACGAGCAAGTATAAGTTATAATGTTTAAGGAAGGTAGGAATATTGGTTTATTTTGTGCTCTTTGTTAAGCTTTTGATTGTTACAAGAGCAATGAGGGTTTTGAGGTTTCGGAGAGTGTGGGCACTCTGATTTGCTTTAATGTACATTAATGCACCTATCTGAACATACAGACACTGTTAATCAGGGCAAGTTATTAAATGGAGCCCCTCAGTTGTGTTACTTGGCAATTTTTAAAAGAACAGTTTTTTGGCTGTTTAAATGACCACTGAAAAGGAGAAACTGTTTCAGTCACTGTAACAAGGTAATTTTATTATTCAGACTATCCAAATGACAAATTCTTTCCAACTCACTGGAGAGGTATTTTTCCATGACAAAATATTTTCTAATACCTTTTTTTTGGCATAAAGTAGAGATTCTTGATCATTTGTTCTCAGAAATTCAAAGGTCAAACTGTAAATCTTACAAAGCATCAGACAGAAATTCAGAGAACACTTGATCCATACACAAAGGAGAAGATTCTATCAATGATGCCAGATTTCACTTGCACACACACAGCAAGTGAAGCAACAGGCATTATCTGACAATGGCAAGCCAAAACCTTGCACTGGACAAACCTTCTGGATTTTTAATATAAAAAGATCCTAAAAAGAAATGCAATTTCTCTATAACTTCACTGCTATGAATCAGTTCAACTATTCAAGTAGCTGAACTTCTAATACAGAATCATGTTTGGCTGTATACAATCTGCTTCAATTGCAAACTAAATAGGGGAACTCTCATAGCATGATTTTATATTTAGGCAAAGGGAAAAAAATCCATTTTCTGCTTTTAATGCTCAGAGATAAAATAAGCAAACATTAAATAAAATTTTTGGTGTACAAAATAAAAGCATGTTTTTTGATACTTGACTGTCCCCCATAAATCTTCCATAAAAAGGGCTCTTTCTAAAGGTTGCTCAGCAGGCTGCAGGACACACATGGGGGTTTTTATTACACATACATCACACCAAAAAATTCTCAATCAGAAACAAATGCAGTGTTACCTACAGACTGAAACCTAGTCCTGCTTCAAATACTCCATAGGACAGCCCTTTCACCGTGCCCAAAATATAAGCTGCCTTTTCTATTTACTGGTTTACCCACTGATACATGGCTTAAGAATAAAGAAATAAACATGACCAAGTACATTTCATAACATGCAATTACTCAAAATAACTTAAGAGTGGTGCCCATAGCAAAATACTCAATGACTGGCAGGTGTCTCCACTGTGAAAATGTCACTCCCATATAATTTGATCCTTTTTCTCATTGGATTAATTACTACGATGCTTTTTTCCTCCCTCATCAGATAAGAGAAGGGATAAGGATAGAGGGCTGAGCAAGGAGCATTAGCAAGCATTTCAATTTTCATATTAAATTTACTATTCTTTTATGTGACCTTTTATTATAGCATAAGTGAATTTCCTCAGTGTGATAAATGCTAATTTATTAGATGTATGGATGGATGGATGGATTTTCTTGAAGATGTGGGGAAAAAAAAAGTTGCATTTTGAACACAGCTATATGAAGTTTGAGAAGGAAGAAAAACTCTGAGAAGAAGCATTTCTGCCCTTGTTTTTCTGTGTATATGGAATAACTAAATGGACTTGGAAACAAGGTATTTTAGGGATCAAATGCTTTCATTGCCAAAGTGCACTGATAGTAGCTAAGGTAATAAGAGAAAACAAATTATAAACCAATCTAGTTGGAACACCTAGAAAATAAAGTTCTTCTTGCTGTTTCCCATTTGAGCTAGATTGGTCAGGCTGCTCCACAGCTGAGGCTCACTCACATTTCCATTTTCCTTTTTGTAACCTATCCTTTTCCAGATTGAAGAAGCAAGGAAAAACAAGGAATATTTGTATGGTGGAGAGGATATAGCAATTAATGTGGCACATAGGAAAAATCCAAGTGTACAAGGCAGAGAGGAGAGATAGAGCAAGTGAGCAAAGTTTTGGTTTTGCACTTGAAGTACAAGAGTAGGAAGTTTTTCATTAAAAAAACAGTTGAAAAAATGATGGTTTTTAAGCCCATTCAGCATAGTCCTTGCATGTGAATATTGAAGCAGGGGAAATAAGAGTATGGGAACTCTGGAAATCTTTTGCAGGGATTATCAGATGGCTCCACACTCTTCCTGGCCGGAGAACCAAACAGAGAAACCAATCCATGCAAGACAGAGGTGTTGGACTCCCAAGTAACTCATGCCATTTCTGAGGCTACTCAAGGTCTCATCATTTCAAGAAAAATGAGATGAAAATTTTCATATGAGCTTGTTCTTGCCACAGCTACAGTTCCTGGTGTTTAACCAAGGATTATTAACAGTGTGTGGGCAGCCTGTTATGATCAGCCAAACCCTCACTGAATTCCTTGGGAACAAACAAGTGGTCAACACTTCCAAACCCGTGACTTGTCACTGTATAATTATTCAATAAATTACCTATTTTCTTTTCAATGTATAATCTCACAAAGGCAAAGTGATATATGATTTTAAAAATTCTTGCATGTTCATGTTTAAAAGTTATGTTAAAAGCTTCTAGAGGTTAAAGATTTTCTGTGAATTGGTGTTTATCCTTCAGCCTGTTTTTTCTTAAAAGTTACCAAGTCTTTTTCCAGTAGTAACAGATTGTAAAATATGTTTTATGTATACAGAATATACATAAAACAAGTGTTATCACACCAACAAAGAGCAAGTATCCCAATGTAAAATGAAGGTACACTGCCATTCAAAGGGAAAACTATTAAATGCATTATTTTAGATGGCAGAAACAAGGGGTTTTTTGTACTATGCAGTTAATTGACTCAGAATGATGTACTACCCACAACTGAAGGGCTCTCTTCAGTCTGTACTGATCAACTACACATTGTTAGCCAAGTTCAGTACATAACATTAAAAAAAAAGAAATCAAACATCCAAAGCTCCTCTACTGCCATGTAAGCCCTTATCCCTCCTTGAATAACAATAAAAAGTGGATGTAATTCCACATTAGTCACTTTGTCTTTTGACATCAAATAACATTAGCTGAGAAAAACAGTCAAGTATGTTTGAGGTTTGTTTGTTTTATTAAACTATTGCACAAATATGAAAATGAACAGAAGAGTTTAAAAAAACTGACAGCCCTTGAAATTAACTTCCTCTGGAAAATAACTTCATTTTCATTATGCATCTCCAATAAAAAGAAAAAAAATCTTGACAGGTATTCAACGTTTCATTTTAAACACTAACTGGATGAAAAAAAACCATCTCTAGCGTGGCGTGTGTTCAGGTTATAAATCAGTAATGCTTATTTTAACTCCTCACAAAGTGTTGTTGAGATAATTACTGCTGACAGCTTTATTCAAGGTTCATTTCACTTTTTCTACTATTTTTCCCCTGTTAGAAGTTCAGCAGGGCCCATGGGAAGATCCACCCCTCACACCTGTTAGGGTTCTTCATGTTACTGAGGCCAGTTTGGACACGTCACTTCAAATTAGCATTGTGCCAGAGTGCTGTGACAATTACTTATCGCAGGTTTAACTTGGAAAAAAGTTTCTAATCCAGCCACAAGAACAGTGTCAGAGTCCGTAATTTAAACCTGTCAACACAGGTTGTAGGAAATTCATTCCAAGGATTGCAGTCATGTTCCCATGGCAGATCTCTGAACTATAAAGAAGCATAAAATCACAAAGGAATGCTATAGAGTTAAAACACAGAACCCAAAAGTTTCAAAATCTCTGAACTGAATGGGGAAAAAGTGTTTGAACTATTATTCATGTTTTAAAATTTGATAAATTCTTTAGATTAGGAGACTGCTGTCTTAATTCTCTAAAATTCCAAAAGGCTGCTGCATAGGTATCTGATTTTGCTGCAGGGTGAAGGCACAACCCTGGCAGATCTTTACATGTGCTGAAGGCAGAAGGTGAAGCAGCTCTGGAATCACCTTGAGGATGGCGTGGGAGGCTGGAGGAGATCCAAGGCACAGTGAGGAGGCCACTCGTGTCCTTCAGACAGCAGGCCAGGGATGCTGGCACTGCAGCCTCAGCCCCTCCAAAGGCAGCTCCACAAAACACAACGAGATTCTTGTGAGCTTGAGAAAAAGTGGTGCCTGGTGCTCTGGGAACACCCAGCCCTGGTGTGCTGGTTGAACACACATGCCAATTTTTCCTACAGCCCCTGTTAATCACCAGCCATGTTACTGTGCATCTACCCCTCTCGTTTGCTGGCTGAATGAAAATTATCCCTGGTTTTGATTATTTCTCATTTGACTAAGCCTAGTTAGGCAAATTAGGAATTAAAGCAGAAGGACAGCTACTGTAGTACTTAATGTTGCTTCAAACCGCAAATATATTTAAAGGAAACAACAAGAAAATAATATTTCCTCGTACAACAGATTCTGCTAAAAAAGAGATATATTTGAGAGACTGAAATAAATACCCATGATCACTTACAGAGCTCATTCTTCTTGTTAGACAAAACCCGTAAATATTAAAAAGGATGAAAAATCTGCCAAGCCATTTGCAGCTATTTGAAACACAGGGTAACAGAATTAAACGCTGAAAGACCTGGAACACAGTTAAGTATAGACCATGAGGCTAATTGTGGATCTTGAGTTAATTACTTTCCACTGATACGTTTTCTCAATGGTCTTTTACATGAGTTTTTTCTTTCCTCAGTCTGCACCCCAAGGCAATTCAGCGTGCTAGCCTCCAAACTCTGGGTGATTCATTGTGTACTTCTGCCTTAGGATTTTTAGTTCATGCAGAGAAAGCCAGGCTTTCACATCAAGTTGATGTTAATGTGCACTGACAAAGCAACAGTAAAGGAGCTTCATGTTTGTCACAACGTGCACTCTTTAATTTAGTAATTGCTTTATACTGATATGCAAATAATGACACATTTCCCAAATTTCCAGTTCCTCAGCAGTGCTTTCGCTAATTACTCAGTGGTTAAAACTTATGCATGTAAATTGGTTCAGTGAGTTTATTAATAAGTACACCTGTGTGAACTGATCTATAAAACACACATGCCTGGGAACAGGTCATAACTCACTGTACATTCCTGAAGGGCTCTGGAACTGAAAAAACCAATTCTCTAACTAAACCAAGAAAAATTACAACTAACAGAGTGTTATTCACAGATAAACTGGGATTCCCAACCTTTCCTAAGCTAAAGGGAGACTGTCTTGGGGTGACAACAAATACCAGGAGTCAAAGCATCCATCGAGAGAGGGATCAAGGTAAAGAAAAAGAAAAGGTCAATTAAAAAAAAAAAGACAAGAATCCCTCTAGCACACAAAAACATGGGAAAGGGCCAGTGTACACTCATCCATCACTTCTCTGTGGACAACCACATGCTTTGAAGTCTGGTTATAGTTTTTTGGGGTACGGTGTACTCTTACTTTTGATACTCGAACATGAAAAATTCAGCTGCAGTTAACATGGATTCAGACTCATAACAACTGCAAAAACACTCAACAGAGTTAACCTGTCTTCCTACAATTCCTTTCCTCAAAATTGTCCTGTTTTAATTATTGGCTTTTATGTTCCAACACAGTCTGTTAAATTTCTGGTATTTTCTTTACGTAACTATGTAACTGCCAAAGAATATAGACAGCATAATAATTGTTTTTACTAAGTCTGATTTCAAGCCACTTATTTTTCTCTATTCAGAAGAGACCAAAACCATTAAAAGGTTTTTAAGCTCAGGAACAAGTGAAATAATAAACAGGATAAACTAACAATAATCCATCCACATCACATATTGCCCACAGATATTCACAGATACACCTTGGGAACTGCTTTGCATTCACAAAGAGTATCAGCCAAATACTTGGCACATTTCTGGTCCGTGGTGGGATGCCATTTACTTCACAACATTGTACAATGCTTTGGATGGCAAACAGAGAAGTGTCTGGATATGTTTCCAGCACTATATAATTCCTTGGCACAGTTCAAGCAGTTGTGCTAGCAGAACTGCTTCCAAAAAAAATGCTTCAAACACTGATAGGATTTTTATGCTGCCTCTTCTTCATGGATATCATTTTCTGAGGAATTGGATTTTTGCAATGTTAACAAACACAGTGCTACTGACTTCTAAAAATGAGCTGCTAAAAAGGATGATTGTTTCCTATTTTCTGTTTCTCTTACCTGGAATGTGTATCTTCTAGTGAAGTTCTGCTCTGCTTATAATAGTGGAGCTTCATTACAAAGAAACAAGCACCACTGTGATAATCCTCCAGGAATAATGCAATTACCACTTATCAAACAGGTGTCTGCTGTATTCCAAGGAGATTATCACTTCCTATTCTGCTCTCAGAGAGCAGAGAATAAAAGAGAAGCTGCTACTATTAAATGACTAAGGGGAAAAGGAGTCTTTGATAACAGCTCCTGCCAGCATCTCTCAGCAGGGCATGAAGCAAATGTAGTCCTTCTATAACAACTTGGCACTGAAATGAGTATTTGGGTTTCTGTAAAACGAGTTAAAGCACCTAAATAAGACCACTCCTGTTAACTCATTCTGAAGCATCTCTCTGTGTTTCTTCATGGAATATTCCAAGAATCTCAGCACCTCCAGCCTTATGCCAAACCATGCCCCTTGTGAGTAGTCCTGAAGAGGAACTCAGCCTGCTCCAGCAAAAATGGGCTGCAGAGCTGCTCCATGAAACACATCATCTTTCAGAGACGCTTCTGTGACAATCCAGGACTTGATGAAGGTACAAAAGGATCTCTTAGATAATTAAATCTTTTTACCAAGATACATTTGTAGGTCAAACCACAGCAGTGGTAATTTTTTAGCCTATGTTGAAAGCAGCTTCTTGAGTAGGAGTTATCTCAAGAGTGCATCTCTAAAACCAACAGCAAAAGCACTCTCCTATGAAATCTGGGATACAGCTCAATGTACAGAAGGTGCTATTACTACATGGCAAAACATGTAATTGGTTTGGAAACAAGCCCAGCTGAGCATCGAGGGCAAAGGAGTGACGAGAGTAAACAATTACACAGGAGCAGGAGACAAGAGGCTACTCCAGTCACTGGTGATGTGCAGGGGTTGTGAGGGCCTGCAACTGTCCATAGGTAGGTGATGCAAATAAAGTAGGACACTGGTGATCCTGTAAAACCCTGTCCAGTGAGGATTACCACTGCTTTGGTATAAACTCATGGAGAAGTGTAGCTCCTGCTGCTGCCTCTGTTGGGACACAAAAAGCTCCAACGCAGTTTGTGTGCATGTAAGGGGAGAGATGGAGAGGATACAATATACTCCCCCCAGCACCATGGTGTGCTTCAGGATTGCCCTGATCTACCCTGAAGGTATTTCTCTCTGGTCATTTCTATCACATCTTGATTTGCAGGTTCTATCAATATAAGGACAGAAATTGGAAGCAACATTGAAGCAGCAAATAGAAAGCATCAGCCTCAGTCAATCCTTGTTTACTCATTTTAAACCTTCCTCCCTTTAACAAGTTCTATGAACATAACATTTTTAATAAAAATAACTTTCACGTCTATGAGTTTCAAAGCAAGAACAGCTAAAAACGTCTCAACAGATCAA
>VZTB01016548.1:76375-89897 GCA_013397245.1 Thryothorus ludovicianus
GTCTTAAAATTGGACAATTCTAAATAAATTCTCCTGAGATGAAACAGTAGAATTTAACACAGAACTGATTACCCCTGACATGGTAATTTTTACATACGTGAAATTAGTTCAAATCACTTTATCTTAACTTTTATAAATTGAAAATAGTCGAGGGCGTGGGGGTTAAAGAAGTGGAGAAGGACCTGGAGTAACCTCCTCAGTTTTTCTGGGGAAACAACATAATAATTCATCATAGTCTAATCCCCATAAAAGCATTCAAGCAAGCCATAAGTCAAAGTCAGATTGTTATCTAAAACAAAGACATTTAGGACCTGTTTATTAAATTACTCAGTTATATTTCTTAATGATGAGTAATATGCTGCTTCATTATCATGAACTTCCAAGACTGAGAGGACTGTCTAAAAATTTTAATTATTAAATTGAGATTATAAAATAAATGTTAAATGGAAACTTTACCATATTCCTGGACCCACACAATGAAACAGACTTCAAGTATTTTTCTATGTATCTAAAGAAGAGAATCCTGCCAGATCAACTCTACTACTCTATTGCAAGTGATTGATGAGAAACACAAAATGAAAGTAACACACAAAGTAATAAAAATTACAGAAAACGCAAAATAAAATTATGATACTCTTACACAGAAAAAAAGTAGAATATTTTCTAATGAGGTATGTATTTTAATTCAAATATAGCAAATTTTACATTTCTGATTAATGGGCACTTGCTCTATCAGGACTATTCATTCTTTACTCAATCAGTTCCAGAGGGAAGACTCCAAATGATGCAGTAAATGCAGACATGGCATCCATTACAATTAAACAGCCAGGGAATGTAAAACTCACTACTTGTTTTCATATCACAATGACAGCATGTGGTAATGAACTTTCTGTTAAGAACTGTTAAGATCTGGAAAGGGAAAGAAATATATACTCCCAAATACTAATTACTCAGATGCTTAATACTCAACCTCTTCAAAAACCTGGAGATCAGCCAGAAAGTGTCATAAATGGTTTCACTTTGTACCAGAACCTTATTTATCAGCATTCCTAATTTCTGTTTGTGCAGATGCCATGCTTGGTATTTTGCAATGAAACAGCTAAATATAACAGCAAGGCTAATTAGATCATCCATAAGCGTTTGAATTTTTTTTTTTTTTATAGCCTAGAATTCTCTATTAAATTCAGCTAAGGAATGTCAACCACCACAGAAGGGAAGATGGTCCTGCTCACAGAGGATAAAGGTGGCTGCATTCCCAAGGGATGATGCAGACCCTCAACGTGTCAGTGCCAACACTTTTGTCCTGCCTGAAATGCGACTGCTCAGCACCACAGCTGGGTAAGTTGCCAGCGTGCACCTACTTCTGCCCAAGCAAATATCCACCCCGTGGAGAAGTGGAGTTTCTGGTGTGAAATGAGGATTGCAGGTCTCGGCCAGGCGCTGGGGCAGAGGTTGGATGCTGAGTCCCCCTGGGTGGGAACCGTGTGCCAGGGCACGGTTACAGCAAATCCTGCCTTTGCCTCCCTCCCCTTGCCCCTCCTCAAACCTCACCCGAGCACTTTTGCCTCTTTTGGATGCAGAAATATGTTCCATTTTGACAAGCTCGCTGTGGTTACTTACGAAGAAGCAGGATTTCTCGCTGCTGCGCTGAAATGACTTTAATCAATGAACTAATTAAGAAAAAAAACCTGTAGCTTAAATATCAAGAACAGAAAGCAGCAAGAAAGCAACCTCTCTCCTTTTTCCTCTATTGGGTGCTGTTCTATGCTACCAAAAAACCACATCAACAACACAGACAGCAACTCCTTCTACTGAAATAAATCAGTGACCTCATGGGGGAAAAGAGTTTTACCTCAAACAAACACATGTAAAACTAACACCCAAAAAGTCACCCATACATATAAATAAATCACAATGCTTCCATGTAAAAACTGTAATTGAAACGTCACCTACAACTGATCTGTGATTTTATTTTTACAGTGAACACATATTTGAATATTGCTCATTCCACTTGGCTAGTGGTAATTACCAGTGAAAGCCTAAAAGTTCAGCCAATAGAGCAAAAAAAAGTTGAATAAATTTCAGAAATTTTAGTAAATCATTCTGGCATGGCTCCCATCTTACGAACTCTGCAACGCTAAGATTGTTACAAAATCCAAAATAAAAATTGAGAACATATTGTGAACGCATTTAAAGTGAATTATAATTACAGTTTTTTATTTTCTAGGATTATTTTCAAGACTTCACTGTATCACTTGATGCTACATGCGCAAAAATAGATAAATTAACATTTTGAATATATTTAAGTTTTACTTACACAAACACATTTTAAAAAAAAAAAGAGTTAAAACTCATACATTTACTTTGAACTTTAATGATATAATTTGTGGCATTAAAATTACTCAGACTCAATAAAAGCCGAAACTTGTCCTTGCTGAACAGTGAAACGAGATTTGCACGGCCCGTGTACGCCTTGTTTCCCACAATCAAAGTGCCACAGCACAAAAACATTCTCCTGCACGGGGAGGTTTTGATACCCATTTCCCTGGTGAAAAGTGTGCACAAGGATCTGAAAGAGTTATTGACAATTCATACAGTATCCCATATTCCATTAGGTAGCACCAGCAGAGAACATATCTTAAGTCTGAAGGGAGACGAAGCAACAATGTTTTAAATTACTATTGACTCCACTAAATTTCCTGATAATGTCAGAAGACTGTAGTCTGGCAGGTTCATAAGAGACTCAAGATGATACAGGAATCCAATTATGCCAAGTCTATTTAGTTGTCCTGTTTGCTAAGCCAAAGGTTAACGAGAACTGCACTGAAAAAACCTCCTGTGGTATTACAAAGTATTTCTTATGCTGCATAACATGCAAATGAAAAAGTATTTTAATCAAGTCTTTCTTTAACTCCTTAATTGCAACGGAGTACCCTACAAGACAGCAAATTAAAAACTCATGACGGGAAAAGTGATCTTAAAAATTTGTCACTGAACTCAGGAGATCATCATTAATTACTAAAGTAATTATTACCGAATAGTTCTAATTTGGAAAAAAAAAAAGTTCAGATCACAGGAGCATAGATAGTCTTTGCTATCATTAAATCTTTATAAATAGTAAGCTATGGCCTCTAATTTTAGACAGAAATTAATTGTACTTTTGTTGGCAACACACTCAGATCTGTTTACACAGCTGACAAGTTCCAGCTCCACCAGATTCGAGCAATGAGCTTTGAGGACTCGTCTGCCTCAGAGCAGATGACTCGACATTCACCAGTTTCATTAAAGATGAAAAGGGAGAAAATTCACCTGCAACAATGTCACTGGTAAAAAAAAAAAGATTGAAAGCAGATTCATGAGTTTTACATATGTGAGGTATGCTATTCAAATGAAAAGGAGGGGAAAAAATACAAGAAAACCTAACAGCTGTGGAAAAACAGATTAGAAGTGTTGAGTTTCCAATTCTTTTTTGGGCTAATGTAAACTAATAAAATGTTAAAATGGATCCAGATTTCAAAGCCTGTAATTACCACATGACATGATTCTGTTATTTCAGACCTTACATCCATCAGCTCAGATATGCCCTCAAATACAGGGACTGAGATTTACCTGCCTTTCTCAAACTTAAATACTGTTTCTGCAAACACCACCACAGAGATATCTTACAAGTTCTGGAAATTCAGACAGCTTTTGCCATTTTTTTTTTCAATTGGCATAAATCCTTTAGCCAGAGCAAAAATAGGAGCAGTCATATTCAAACAGCAATTCTCCTTTTACAAGAAGAGAGGAGAAATGGACAGGAAAGTAATGCATGGCAGATAATGGCAATATGTAAGAAAGCAAACTCCAAATTCATTTTCACTTTGTAGAACATCCAAGTTCAATAAAATACTTAATTTTTCTACATTTTTTTCAGGTCATAAAATCTACACACAACATAACTATTTAATTATTTCACCTTTTTGGCTCATTTTTAGTGGATTGATTGGGGTTTTTTCTAAAGAAAGGCAGATCTCATTAGCTGGCAGTGGGAACATGCTGGCAGAAGAAAATCACCTGAGCAAAACTGAAAGATATGCTGTTAAACACACTGTAAGGATGACCATGCCAGCATGGAAGACTAATATTTAATGGGATATTGCAGGTAAGTCCCAAAATTTCATGAGTCTGTGGGCAATTCTGAGTCAGTGGATTCTGTCACCGGTGGTGACCCCTCATTGATTTCAACAGGAACAACTCCTGCTCTGAAGCCAAGGCAGAGTCTTGGGTGAGTTAATGTACTGTGAAAAATATCTAGATGTGCACTCAGAGCACACGTAAAAATCAGGGCTTTCCAATAGACTTCAGAACACTGCACAGCTTTGCTGCAGTCTAGAACAGCTCCTTTTTGTCTGACACACTGAATTTGACACACAGAAATCACTTCCCTGAGCTTCAGCCATCCAAATCTTGAGCATTCGTATCTCCCACGACAAAACTCCAGATGTGTGTGATGTTAAGGTACTGCACATGAGACAGTAAATGCTACTGAGTGATTCCAACCAAAAATCCATGTAAAATCAGTCTTTTCTAGGAAGGAAAGAGATGAGAAGCAAAGGAACTCACTGAGTCATCTGTGGCAGAAGAAGGCCAACCCTCCCACAGCTGGTGACGGACAGGGATACTGGTCAGGTCGTACACATTCCGCTTTACCTGGAAGAAAAAATAAAAATGAATCAGAACTTGCTCTAAAAAAGGCAGCCAAACAGCATTGCTTTCATCACAGCCCCAAGCTTTTTATTTTTCCTTGTTATTGTAAAAGTGATTCCTTCAATGCTCTTCGATTCAGATGTGGTCAGCAGGTTTACACAGAAGAAACTGCGTCGAAGAAACAAAAGTCAAGATCTAAAAATTAAGATTTAAAATGATTCATTATTACTTCAGCATTTCAAATGTGCAAAAAAAAACTTCCAAGTAAAAAATATTACAAAGTAATGAAAAAAGTTAAGGGAATCGGAAGGTAATAACAAAAATTCTGCTGCGTGTTTTTTGAGCTAATTTTTACCTGAAAATATTGGGTGAAAATCTTATCAAATAAGAAATACAATGAGTTTTGCATAAGTTTCTTAAATGGGGTCCAAAAATAAAAATTAGTATATTAAACCTGAATAAACTAATTAATAAGCACATTTTCAATTAAGACAACACATTTCAAATATTTATTAATAAAATAACAAACACAACTAAGTAACAAATTTTTACATCAAGTCTTTTCTCATTCAATTAGAAGTGGCTAATGTTAATCACCTCACATGATGGTTAACAGAAGGAATGGAGGGAGGGGAAAAAAGAAGAGAGTTGAAAATTTTGAATTTATAAAACTCTTTCCATGAAGTCATTACCGCAGGTAGAAAAGCAGGCAAGTTTTATCAGAGATTTTGTGATAAAGAATTATTTAAATCACAGAAAGATGTATTTTGGTACTCAGGATAGAGATTGCTATCTTAAATTCTGAATAATGTCTTACAGCTGAACATAAAGACTGCACAAACAATGTAAATATTGCCCAGGGAGACCATAACCTTCTCAAAGAGATAAAAATAAGGTTTGACACGTCTAAATTATGTTCTGTATGACCAGTCTCCAGGCAAAATATCTGGGCAAGTCACAAGTCCTGGTCTCAGCTCTGAGAGGGCTGCACAGTCCAACACTAACAAACACAAGAACCCAGTAAACCAAAAGATATTAAGGTAGATGGATAATATTTGACTTAAAGCAAACGACAAGGCTACTACAAAAACTGTCCTTTGATGCCTTCTTTTGATTTTCACTTGTTCACTTGTCAACAGGGAACCAACAGCAATTAATTGTGTTCTAACTTCTGCTATGAGAATTACTGAAAGTTCCATGAAATGAAAAAAATTAACTTTATTATATTGTAACTGTCAGCAGAAAAAGATCTTTGAGCTAGCACCTTGATTGCAGTCTAGTGCACTTACTCTGGGTTAGCAACTTTTTCTGAACAGAAAAATAGTTTGCAATAATCAGAAAGAAAGCTAAAATTTGCCAAAATAGCAAATGCTAACATAATCAATGTAGACAAAAGTTTCATATTCCAGAAATGAATGAAAGATGATTCTACACCACCATTCTTAGAAAGAAAATACAGTAAGAGAGGCATTTTGTATCATTTGATCCTACCTATTAATCAGTACTTGACATATCTTCAGCACTGAAGCAGAGTTGAGGTTTGACTTCATGGTAAAGTAAGATAAACATATGAAAAGTACATATGCTCCCTCTAAAATTTGTCATTTATTTTTAGTACATGATGTATATGAAACATCTAGCAATAGACTTCCATCTAAAAATATTTTTACATAATGAAATAGCACCAAAACTTTCCCTGGATCATCTTTAGACACAAATGCTTCATGGATCCTTTCTTTTAAATTCTTCCACAACTGAGAAAATTCCGGGTATATTGAGATCCAACACAAAGTACAGTGCTCTTACTGTATTTTCAGATCTTCCCTTCAATTATTGCTGCTCTTTCTCATTTTTAGTAGTAGCAGTTATTTCATGCTAATAAAATGACCCATAGGAAAAACTGTGAAGTACTGTCTCACATTTCTGGACAGATTTAATACATAGGCTACGCAGATAATAATTTCAATACTATCAGTTTAAAACTTTCTGAATATAAATATTCTGCACAGGTGAGTGGGAAAGAAGAGCTTCAACTTACTCTCCAAGAGTAAGATACAAAACTCCCAACTCTTTAGTGTATCACTAAAGAATGAAAGTGAGACCATGTGAGTTTCTTACCTGGAAATTTCAGTGTCATAAGCTGAGTTCAGATTTTCAGCTCAGCTTTGCATTCACTGTCTGTTTTAGAATCATTAAGATATCTCTCCATTTTTTCCTAAAACTGGTAAATTACATGTACACATGATAACCTTTATGTTAATATTGGTTTTGTTCAGGAGTTTTGACCTGAGAACTATACTTCAAATAAAAAAAAAAAACAACTATATTTTAACTAAAAAAATTGAAACAAGAACATTGAGTTTTTAAGACACAGCTGAAGTATCTATTAGTAATTCAAGTGGACTTCATTTTAATATTTCCTCATAGTGTCCTTGATGGCTTTGTAAAGAAATGTTGCTTCATATTGACCCCATAACAACCCAAAATGCAACAATCCTGATCTGTGTGTGACCACAAGAACACAGTTCTTGCTGGTTTAGTTTTCTTGCATTAAAAAACAGGATAAACTGTCCCTGTGAAATATTTCTTTTCCAGCTACACACCAGAAATAATATTATTTTCACAATATAAAACTGTAAAGTGCGCTATTTTTAAATAACAAGTGAAACTTATTTACAGAAACACGGGATCAATAGGACGCTACATAATATTGTTTTCAAAAAGCCTTCAGAAGTAAAAATAAATAACTCGGAAGTCACATTCCTCAAATTCCCTTTTAATTCCAAAGTACAACAGAAAGGCATTATGAAAAAAACAGTATTTCCCTTCTTTCATTAACTCATCTGTAACTGCACTGAATTCAATAACATTCCTCTGCTATTCTAAGCTTGAAAGGCATGCTCGGGGTAAAGTGTTATGTTGGTATAAAGCACAATGCCAGACTGATGTGCTGGACAAAAGTGATCAAAGTTGAAGTAATTTTAGGCAAGGCACAAGCATTCTGCTGCATTATTCTAGCAGAATGACATCTGTTGAGCAACTCGTCGCAGAATAAACCAGTTGTTACAGGCAGGCCTGGCTGGGTAGGGGACCATGGAACACTGATTAGAGTAATGTTTGATTAAACAAACTGCTTGAGTTAAGATCATCACTGGATTTGGAATTCATGCCAAAGCAGTCCTCTTTCAAACAACAAGCCACAATCAATTATTTAAGATAAAATAAGCTTGCTTTTAAATAGTGATCTGATTTTTGGGTTTTTTGATAATTAGAACACTGTTACGAAAGCAGAGTGCAAAATGTTTTAGATATTAGAATGTTTACCAATTGAGTATAGAAAAACCCTTTTCTTCATTAATAGACTTAATTTCAGTTTAAAGTAAAAAAAAAAAACTCCATGAGGAAAAAAGAGTTCTAAAGATTCCTATAAAGCAGAACTGTGAACTGCTCCTTCACTGGGCCAATAAAAACCTACAGCCACACTCTTCACACAAGTGGAAAAAGTTAGCACAGTAAATGGACAAAGTCTGTGTTAAGAATTTTACTTATAAACTCACTTGGCATTGAGAGGAGGACTGAAATGTTTATTGTGTAAAGCAAACTCTAAATTGCAGTGCCATCCACTGAGCTGCATCTATTGGCAAACTTTTTGGTCCTGCACTTTTGATCGGTTTGAAACACGAATTGGTGGCATTGTCTTTGTGCAGCCCAGAATGTCTTTTCATAATGTTCAGATGCCATGGTGACTGGCACATTACTATGGCAGCCACCCTTCAGACTATCATCTCCAGAATATAAGAGATCATTTAAAAACAAATTAAAGGCACATCTATTTGGTTTCGCTACTCAGCTGGAAACAGTATCAATACAACCATTTAAATAAACAAAAAAAAAAAAGAAAAAAATAGCCCATATATTTCAGATGCAGTCTTACTTGGAAAATTATGTATAATTCCTGCATAATGCCCTGCTTTGCAGTTATACGTTGATGCTAGAAAATCATGTGAAGTTTTAACCTTCAGCTCATTGTTTTAGAAGGGAGTTAAAATATTAAGTAACTTCTAATATTTTAAGAAAACCCATAAGTCAAAGTAGCCAACACACTCAGGAAACTTCCCAGATAGAGGCAGAGTGCTACCCTCCTATTTTTCACTGGTCTCTTTAAACAGATGAACATGTTACTTTGAAAGTAAGGTTAAACACAAAAGATACACTTTGTTTGCAGATATGAAGCTAATCCAACATTCAAAGTCCTGCCACATTCATATTAGAAAGGATAAAGTGAAGCAAAATGTAGCACAGGGCAAAAAGTCTGTACCAGGTACTGTGATGACAACAACCTTCTGGTGATTGCACTTAGCAGGAATAAGCAGCTATTTTCTCATCTCTGAATTAGAAAAATCTTAAACCTGCTCTCAAAAAACAAAGATCTAACATTTACTAAATGATTAAAAAAATTAAATTTATGCTGAATCATTGAAGAACTGCCATGCTTGAATCTGTATCTTTGAATCACAACAAATCACAACCAAGTTTAACAGTAGTTTCCCTCAGGCTGTTTTCCGCTTACACAGGTACAAAGTTAAGTGAAATAATGTACATAATGAACTTTTGTTAGTCTTATTATTAAATATAATTTATGCAAAGCTGTAAATTGGCTGAGATGCTAAAGACTGTTCCAGGCACATAGGCAGCATGAAAGACAGTGCAAAAATGAGTGCATGAAAGGCAGACAAAAGGAGCAATAAAGTCAGAGGACTGTGAGGAATGTGGAATGTGAGTTGGGGGACGCAGGGAAATGAGATCAGATGCAGACAGTGCAAGGTTTGCATGGGGCACTGATGGTACAGCAGAAATCTTGACTTTGACATTGTAACAGAGAAGGAGTCAAGACAAGTAATCAAAATCTTTAGGGGACAGCAGCGATGGATGGGGCAGTACAGGAAGAACTTTGAAGTAAGGAGAAGCATTTTGATGAAGAAATATGGAAAGAAAGGAGGCAAACTCAGCTAAAGTGATAGGCATTAAGATTATAGGTGAAAGCCTTTAACATCTCTGTCAGGTAAAATTCCAACAGATAGCAAAGAGCACGGGGAATCTGGCAGGAATGGATGGGAAGCAGGGGCAGAATCAACCAAGCACAGAGAAGCATCCAAGGTGATATTATGGTGAATTTGAAAAGATAATGATGTTATCAACAGCTATGAGCAAGAAGATTGGTTAGATAAAAGGGTGATTTCAGTTAATTGTGGAGATTGGCTAGATAAAAGCATGATTTCAATTAATTGTGGACTAACACGAATTATTAAAAATATAGAGAGGCAAAACTGGAGAGAAGGAATTTCTGAATCAGCACGTCTGCCACAACCTATTGCAATAGATTTGGTCCACAGAAAAAGAGCAGACACAAACTGAAGAAGTTAGGAGGGAAAATGACAAACCAAAACAAGTAATCTCTATTTAAAATGTTCTCATAGCAGAGAAAAAGGATTTTGCATTATATCAGGAAAAGGATATCACAAGCCAAAGGAGAAACTAAAATTCTTAATTTTAAAAGTAATTTTTAGCCAGCTACCCACAGGTAGGATATATTCACATATAGTAATGTAGTGCCCTTTGTGAGCCACCAGAACTCCCAAACCAGAACTCTCAGGTTACTTTACCCAAGACTTACTTAAGGGAAAGGTTCTAAGTCAGCTCCAGTCACAATTTTTCTTGTGTTCTTATATTTCCAATACATAATACAATAAACGATATTAAAACATAAAAAACAAAGGCTATTTAAATAATTAAATTTTAATTTTAGTGTAAGTTTTACTTTAGAAATAACTGTGCAATTCTAAAGGCATCTAATGATAACCTGCATCTCCTTCTGACTGAAGTTTAAATTACAGAGTGCTTCCAATTAATGAATTAAGATGTCAGGACTGGGGTATTTTTAAATAACAGAGTCTGCTTCTCACAAATTTTATGCCTCTCTAAGGAAGATTCACTATGCTAATTACACTTACACATATTCAATTCACTCTGTTGTAATCTAAAGGAAAAAAAACCCACTTCCAATGTAAACATTTAAAATCTATACTGAATGCAAAAAAAAACCTCACCTGCCCAAGCCTGTCAGCCAAGATTCAGCACTTTTATAAAATGCATAGGAACTCCACTGTGTGTTTTACTAAAATACATTTTCTAATTATTTTTTTATTTCAAATATCTTCCTTTAATTACTGTTTTTGCTTTTAATATCTCTGAAAATATTGACATCTGCATTTATTGAGTTTTCCCACCTAGTAGGCTAAAGCTCTGAAACCTTGTTTCCTGTTTAATGCAGAATAGAAATGCATTCTATTCTAACAGAACTGATTTTAATGCAATGTCCAAAATACATTACTTGCTTATTCTATCATGACAAGCAAAACTGAAACAAATAAAAGCACCAAAACATACACAGCTCATGAAAGTAGGATTCTCTTCCCTCTCAGCACTGTTTCATTTTCAATTTAAAAGCAATATGCAATTTTGGGCCTTCCCAAAAGGCCCAAAGAAAACCTGAATATCCATTGTACATCAGCCACATACAAAGCAGAATTCATCAGTGATTTAAAACCCACAAAACCAACAGAAAATTTTATGCTAAGTTTTTGTGTACCATTTTCCTAAAATTAAACATACTTCATGTACAGAAATGCCATTAATGCATCCAACTTTAAAGTGTATGGAACAGTGTTTGAACCCAAATAAACCCAATTTAAACTATGTCAAAAATGGGTTACATTGTACTGTAGCACTCAATAAATACTGGGCCTGTATCTTCATTAAAAAGCTTGGTGAAATTGTTCAAATTAACTCAGATCTGGAAAACAATGTGCAATTTTTTGGTGACATTTTGCTGATAGAGTTCAAACTAAGATTCTATAATATTAAACACAGAGCAAATGTATTTTCTGATGTTTCCAAATCTTTCATTTCAGTATTTAGAACAGAGTTTGAAGTGCATGAATTTTGCCTCTCATGGTTGAAAAGGAGGAGTAAGAACTGAATGTATCTAGGGATTAAAGGAATATTTTAATGTAAACACCACGTTCAGTTTGAGAGATGAGGCAAGGAGAAACTGGTAAATACTCTGACAGATCAAGGTAAGTAAATGCAAAGTTAATGTATTACTTGGCTATTATGTGTTTTAAAATGGGAGAGGGAGGAAAACTTTCAGGAGAAAGGAACTGTAACCTAACAGAGAGATGATTCACCAAAAGAGTTTAGTAAAAACATCTCATTTAGGAAAATAAGGCACTAAATATGAGGAACTAGCACCACTTCCAAAAAGGCATGTGGATTCTTTACTCCCCAACCAAGCACTTACAGCCTCATTCCCCCAGACTTAATCCATCATAAAGTGTCATCAAACAAACCCAAAAAAACTCCAATTAATTCCATTTCATTTATATCAATTCTCGATGGCTACAGCTACTCCAAATAACTTCTGTGAAATACAAAGTTTAAATGTCCTACATTCAGAAAATAAATAAATAAATTTCCTTAGCTAGCTGGCTGTGCTCTGTCCTCTTGTTCTACAGCTGTGACCTTCCATGGCATCACCCACTCACTTCACAGCCTCATTGAGCAACTGCATTTCAGAGCTGTAACACTTCTTCAAATAATTATTGAAATTTTTGTCAATCAGGAGGTTATCAGAAGTTTATCCAGTTTGGGAATGACCAAGTTACTTAAAAATTCAAGTGTAATAACATGTAAGATGCATTATATTTTATAAGTTTTTGCAAAGAATTGTTATGCAGTTTCCTTTCAGTAATAAAAATAATATTGTGCATAAATTATTTTCATAGATTTCACAGTTCTTCATACTTCATTATCCCCTAGTTCATTAATTTGAGCTCATGTTTTAAGCTTCTTTTAAACCAACCCTTCTTGGATGTAATTTGACCTTTTATAATGGATTTGTGCCAAGTGTGTGTCTCACCATTACAACCTACAATAAAATGGCTCATTAGGTAATACTGGTATAATTTTGGTTAAAACCTGCAAATTTTGAAACAGAAAATAAAAGGAAAGCTAAACTTTACTGAATCATCTGATGTGTGAACTTCTGATTGCCTCATGCAATACATATACATATGTATGTGTATATATATGTGTGTATATATATATATACACACACATACCTACAACATAATCTGAAAAGATGGGTGCCCCAAGCACATAAGATGTTCCCTCAAAAACTTAGCAAGATATTTTTCCAACCTCAGCTTCCTGTCCAGACAATTTTGAAAATTAATCTGAGCTCTCTTCAAGCTACCAGATACTACTTTTTGCCACTGCCTTGGATCAGCCTTTTCATGGGCTACAGAACGTGGCAAATATTAAGTATAGTCACAATATTATGTTAAAATTCTATATACAGCTGTCTGACTGTCTTTAAAAAGTGGGTTTAGCCTGTTTTCTGACAGCATACATGCATGTTTTAATTCTGAAAAATAAAGAAACTTTTTTGCCAATCTTTATCTTTAAATCCCTAAAATCAGCAATCCTTCTAGAGCAGCACTATTGCTAAATGCAAGGCTCAATCTTTTGAACTTGATGCTGAAGTTCTTGGATGCTGCTATATGGCCTGCACTGTGCAAAGGTTCAGCTCACATAATTATTATTATTCATTGCTTGTAGTGCCTAGGAGACCTAATTGTGATAATCCCTTCTGAACTTTAAACTGCATGACCCTTTGATTTTTTTCATAGAAGGTTAGAAGAAGAAACAAATTCCTATAGAAGGAGAAGGGAAAACACATTCTTAAGAAACTGGGGCAAGAGACATGAGTATT
>VZTB01016548.1:92173-112474 GCA_013397245.1 Thryothorus ludovicianus
AAGATCTGTTACATTTTCACAGCTGTCAACAAAAGAAAAATCTAGACAAATATATTTCTAGTCAAACACTCCCATCTTCATTAAAAAAGGAACTGGTCTGCAACAGCCCAAGCCTAATAAATACATAAATTGGTCTTTGGTCACTTCCCTATTTGGGAATATTCAGGGGTTTCAAAAGTAATCACTCAAACCAATGAATGGTAAAACAAATGGTCATTTTGGGAACTAGTAAGGAGAAGAATGGAAATTAAAGGCCCAATTCTTATTTCATTTAATCATAGTAAAGGAGCACCATTTAGATATATATAGGGGGAAAGGGGGAAAAAACCAAAACCCAACCAAAAAACTCACTCATAAAAGTTTCTTTTCACTTTGGTTCAATGACAGAAGGAATCCGACTACCTCCCCCAAATCTCAGATTATGACTTCAAGAAATACACTCCTGAACACATTTCATTGATTAACAGTATCTTCCTCCACTCCTACCCAAATACATTTCAAAACAGAAACTGATTCAGTTTCACTCTTAAAAAATGCATAAACCACTTTTGCTTTTATTTTAAATGATAAGCCTACCAATTTTGGTGTAAGAAAGAGAACACCAGAAAATCAGTATTTTCTCATGGTTTTTACTTCTTTAGACCATTGATAAAATAAGTTTTTGGGAGAGACCATATTCTCTTGCTCCTAGAGACAACATAAAATCTATTCTAGATTTTTGTAAATGGTCAAAAATTATAAAGTATTTACAGATTTACACATTATATGAAAAATAGTTCAATCTATTAACTTTGTGAAGGAAAGTAGCACAGTCATGCAGAAAGCTGGGAAATACTTTCACATAAAGAAATTCTCCAGTGCCTCTAACTTCAGTGTTTTACTTCTCTCTTGCCTCCACTTTGACACTTAAAAAGTCCCAGCAAACCTGCTGCTCAGTAAGGAGAGATGGGCACACTCTCTCTGCAGCCCTTTTATTCCTTGGGCCAGCACACAAGGTGCATCTAAAAGGAAGATGAGCCACAGATACAAAAGGTCTTGTGCATTACATTGATTTCCCAAAGGAAAAATTAGGTGCAAGGTGCATTTTCTCTGAAGACTCTGCTATTATCACCATAAAGAGAGAAAAGATGGCTCATCCAGAAACTCATCAGTAACTCAAGTGCTGACTTGCTCGGTTCACTTCAGTTGTTGGTATCAATATTTGGCAGACTTTTATGTGAAAGCTCTGCAGGAAGCCAGCCCTAAAGTAAACTGTGACACCTTTTCTCAGTCACTCTTACTATGAATTTAATAAATTCTTGGATGTGGTTGTATTTGAATAGATATTCTATTCATGTTATTCTGAACTCAAGTTAAACTATAAAACAATATTCATTGAGCTGTCAGTCAAATTTCTACTAACAAAAACTTCTGGGTACTAACAAAATTTCCAGGTGCTTCCTCCATTTCATCATTGTGTCCACCAAATCAAAACTTCTATAGGGTTTTTATATCAACCATATTCAGAAGTAATTTGAAATTGATTTCTGCTTTACCAAAGGAAAAGAATTGCAGACAAACCTTCACAGTGGGTTTTAAGAATATCAACGTACACACATCAATTACAAATACAGTTACAAATATTGCTGCATTTAAGGTATATGCATGTAAGGTGCCTGATTACACTATTAACAAGCAGCTCTCCTATATGCATATACATTTTTAGAAAGAGAATGCAATCTATTTAACAATCCACTAACAAAGCTATTCCTTAGCTCATCCCTGCCATAACCTGCTCTATTCAGAAACATATGGGAAAAGACATTAAATAACCAGTGAAAACCATGGACTTCTGGTATTAGTGCTACACATTGCATACCCCTATTCATTATTCCACCTCCCTTGTTTAATCTATCATTAAGACTCAGTGACCCTACACTAAATTTAAAGCAGATCCTTCCTTCCTCCCATGCCTAAATTCACATACTTTTCTAGTTGGGGATGCCCTCAAGTATTAGCCACTCTACAGGGTTTCTCTAATCTCAGCTCTGAACTATGTTGTGCTATAGAAGCAAGAAATTGCTGGTTTACATCTTTAACTATGGAATCTTCCACCCAAAAAATCCCCTCCTTTACTTAATAAATAGGGGAAAATCTTTCATGTAGAATATATTTAACATGTTTAAAAATTATATATTTTCCTCTATATGATTTAGAATAAAAGTTATAAAGTACATTACTCTAAAGCACTGCTTCCCTGAACTTGTGTCTCAAATATAATTTCATTGGAAACAATTGTAAAGCTTTCAAAAGTTTATTGTTACATCGTAGAACAGCTAGATCTTTATTTTTATTCAAAGTCGGTATGAAACAGGTTTCTAATAAACAATTTTTTAAAAAATATAATGCAAGAAGATGACTAAATATCAGGTATTAGACTTGCTTTTGCTTTTTAACACAGGAACTAAAAACATATAAAAATATTAAGACCTCTACTTCTCTCTTTAAACTGACAGTTTTCAGTGTAACAGTAATGGCAGTACAGGTGAAAATATATAATGAATTTTCTGAATGAGGGACAAGAACATTTATTGTTGCCATCTATAGTATTTGCCAAGTAAAGCCCTGCCTTCCTCTTCCACAGTAAGGTGAACATTGATCTGCACCAGGATTTTTAAAAGTTAAAGACACTAAGACTGTGAGTGAAGCAGAGATGAAATTCCATCGAGTTAACAAAACGAGTCAGGCAAAGGTACAATCCAAATATAGATTTTTATGTCTACCAAAAGAAGCCATACAAATTTGTCCTGGTTTCATGAGTAATACAACTTTTAGTGTATTTAAAAATGTTTAACCACATTTCCTCAAAAAAACAGAATAAAGTTGAAAAAAGCAGTTGCAACCTGGCCAAAAAGCCCAATCTGCATTCTCTCTGGCTCTTCTTCCTTTAAGTCTTTTCCCCAAACAAGTCAGTACTTGAATGAGTATACATGAGTCATAAGCACTTGCAGAATACAAAAAGTTGATGGGAAAAGCAAATTAGTAAGGTTCAAATTGTCAGGTTATCAGATAACAGAAAAATATTAGGAACAGTTAAAATAAACACACTAAGCCAAGAGCAACACCAGAAAACCTGAAGTCTAAGTTCCACACAGGTGCAGAAATGGGAAGATGAGGGGAAAGTGTTACTGGAGAATGAAAATAAACAGTAACTGTGAACTCTATAGATCAATTTGAATACAAAAATTATCTGGAAGCCTCTCAAGTGAGGAACGTTTTTTTACAAGCAGCAAGACTTTAATGAAGAAAAGAAGAGCTGCTAAGTCCTGCAACCTCTGAACTGGACAGGCTTCTAGACCTGGACTGCCTAAATTAAACTTCTAGGTAGTCTACAATATTGAATTCTACAATATTGAAAGCACATTTTCCTTTAGAATTCCAAAACATTCAAAGAAAACTGCATTATCTTGTTCCTCTAAGAGGAGTGCACAGCTGAGTCTCTCTCAATGAGTTTATTTGCTGTACCTTCAACAGCAGCCACCTTCATGAACAGCCTGCTCTGAGTGACCCAGAAACACACAAAGCTGTTCCATGATGGAGGAGTCAGTATTTCTTGAATATACAACTAAATGCAATTTCATTAGTGTTTGACCAAAACACTACAGGAGTTACCTCTTCTGCAGATTTCAGTCTTTACAAAGTTCACCATTCATTTGCTGCAGAACAACAGAAAACTCAATGATCACTTCAGAAAATGAGCTAATAGAAAGCTATTCTGACCATTTTCACAATTCTATTGTGCAAACTTGTCATCTCACTGAAATGGAAAGACTTGAATAAAGGTTACCTTACGTAATTAAACATATGTATTATTTTCTCCACACTTTTCAGTCTTAGTTTGTCATGCAATTCTGTATCTAATATATAAACAGTGAACACTATTCCATTTAATTAAAAAAAATGCTTAAATTACAGATTAGTGACAGTCAGCAACTCATTTTCCCCAAAACACTTCCAACAGTGCAAAGAACTAACATAGTCTCCATCAGAATTCCTTTATCTAAAATAAAACTAGAAACTATGTATTACAAAACAGGATTCACAGACAACAAATATTAAGATCTGAAAAGATCTATTCAGCTCAAATTAACACATTTCTATAAATCAAAGCAAAATTCATCCTCACGTTCATTCCTGTTACAGAATTGTCACCTCAATAGCCAATAAAAAGAAAGAACTAATGAGGTATTTCAGTATCTCCCAAAGAAATATTTTCAGCTCTGTTTTTCTTTTAAGTGCTTGAAAGGAAAAAAGTAATGAATTGCTCCCACACAGTCTTTTTATTATTCTGTTACAGCAACAAGAGAGTTACACTGAGTCTTTATTTTTCACATAGTCCAAGATATCTTTTTGTCTCACTGCAACAATGACAAAGGAAGCAGACCAGGAAAGACAGTTATTTATTAGCACCAGGGAGATGCTGCTTGAAGCAGTAAATGTCTTTGTTTCTACTAATGGCTAACACGGTGAGATGCCAGATTTATTGGGTAACTAAGTGATGTCTGAGAGCTCTGCACTAATATCCAGACAACAATCCAATACACCTTGGAAATAAGTTTGCACAACAGACAAGAATCAAGACTTCTACCAAAACCCAGGTCATTCAGCTGTGTCCTGTGGAGTGTCCAGGACTAATTTTCCCTATTAGGATGAACATCTCCTACTGAAGACAAGCAAGCATCCTCTAAGTACTAAAAGCATCCATAACCATCAATGGGAGGGACCATGGACTTGAGATGGGGAAGATGAATCTGTTAAAAGATCAGCAATAATAAGCTGGAAACTTGCAGAAAGGACTGAGATTTCACTGGTCACTCATCTGCACAGAGAGTATGTCCTGGACTTAAAGTGTTTCAAACAGGACAGTAAAATCATAATCACTTCTTTCATTGTCTATGTGACAATACTTAAAAGAAAATTAATTAAAGACCCATCCAACAGATCAATGTATACAAAAGGCAGGCTAGAGAGACTTAAGGACTAGAATAGATTTATTAACACTTTTTTTGTTGTTGTATGTGGAACTAGATCAGCCTTGAGCAACCACAATCTGGACAGTTTTGAAGACATCCTCCCATGTTGCTCCTTAGAAATTTTCCAGATCAATGGGACACACGACCCTTGAGCACTCAGACAGATGCATAAGAAGAGAATGGGCCTTTCCTGACAGGCCAAGTGCTTTCTAGAAGAGAAGTCAGGAGTCTGATCACTCATTAAGGTGTGATCACCACCATGACACTGTGGTATGTGAGGATTAACTCACATACTATCAATAGCAGCTGACAAACATTTCAGAAAGAGCTTGTGATCCTGCCAGTAAGCTGTCACCCACCAACCATCAGAAGGGGGCCAAAAAGCTATGTATGTATCCAGTTACATGGAAGGCATGACTGATGACAATAAATTTGGTGAATTCATGTTGCAGCTTTGTGTTTTTAAGTAACACATGCAAGGACAGCAGTCCTGACTCAATAAGAACCAAAAATGTTGAGTTACAATGTACACAGAGAGGAATCTGGCACATAATTACCTCCTCCAGCAGCAAAAATAAAGGCTTTTGAACACTCTGTTTTAAAGATAAGTATCATCATCTTGTATTGATTTTGGAAATTTCAAATAGTTTCTGTAAAATCCTCTCCCCTTGAAATAAGAGACCATTACTAAAGCCCGATGGATCAGAAGTCCCAGAGAAGGTTTGCCTGCAGATGTCTTATGAAAATGAATTCCTGAAAAGCAGCAGGAAAACACATGGCTGGGATGGCAGAATGCCAACAGAAAGCTGAGAGCTGCTGATCATGGTGCCACAATGATAGGCATTTTAAACTGAAATTCCAGATCAGGAGAAATGGGTGTAATCTGTCACCAACGCTATGGAGAAAATGGAGAGATGAGATTAGAAGGGAAATAAGCTGCTCCTTTTGAAAATTTTCAAAACTGTTTGAAAGTATGGATGGAGAGATCAGCTATTAAATGGAAGTTCTGCTATGGTGGCCTTGGAAGTGATGATAACCCAAAGATTCTATCAGGATTTGTAAGGAAGCTGTGGAAGCTGGAAGTCATTCAAAGACATCTGCAGTTAGCTCTCCACACATCTCTGAGCTTGCTGTAGACTCTGAGAGCAGAGAATCAATCTCTGCCTGAAGAAAAATCCTCAGTGACTCACTGGAATTCAAAATTCAGTAATGTAAGTGATGAAAAAACAAATCCTGTTTCTAGATTTTGGTATCCATGCAATGTCAGAAGAACAGGAAGCTTCTGTTTTTATCACCACCTCTTTGAGACTGATATTCCAGATCTGATCCTTGCCACTAAAAGATTAGAACCTGGGATGGAGATTTTGTGGATGTGCTGATACATTATCTTAAAAATGCTTACAACTGAATATGAGACATTAGCCTTAGGAAAGATGTAAAATTAACCTGCAAGAAAGCTGCAATGCCACCCAAACAAGCAGAAATTACAACCTTACACTTTTGTTTTTCAGTATCTGTCTCTGATTCAGAAGATCTTAAGGCACTTTCACCATGCAGGGATAGAGGAGGATAGAAAAGCACATTTCTGAATAAAAACTGTGTAGAAATACTTGCAAATTAAACGCCTCTCTTTACTTTCATCAGAGCTTTCCTTTCAAAAAAGAATCAATAAAGCTTCAGAAGAGTAAACCATGTGCAGTTTGTTCTTCCTGCATCACCATCAGTGCCAATTAAATTCTGAACCCTAAATCTTTATTGTTTCCTATTAGCTGCTAACTAGAAGGAACACTGTGATTTTCTGAGTTCCCAGGCTGAGACTTGCTATAGCAGCAGCTAGAAAAAAAAAAGATCTTGTTTTGACTTGTCTGCTGGGTAAACCTGACATCGAAGCCACATGGTGGAAAATAAATACATAATACCAAGATGTTAATTTTACAGCAACACTTAACTCTTGTGACCACAATTAACACTCAGGGAGGGGAAAAAAAAAAAAAAGCCATTGACAGGTCTGCCTGGCTCCTGCTCCTGCACTGCTTCCCAGGCTCCCTCCCTCCCTGAGCTCAGCTCCTGCACAAGCCAGGCTGGCACTGACCCCAGGGGCTGCCTCCAAACAGCACGAGGGGAGCAGGATGGCAGGGAGTTAAATGCAGCTGTGAAATGCCATTGACTCCCAGCTAGGATCCAAAATAGAAGTCTAAGAGCAAAGGGTTGCTGAGAACAGCTCATCCTGTCCTTCTCCCCTCCCACCCTCAAGCTCTGGGAACACCTCTAGGAGGAGGGCAGGACATGTTCCAGAGAACAGCAACAGTTCTGTGGGAACACATCCGAATTCTCAGGCAGAATTGGCCCTCGAATTATGATGTACAAGGTCTTCATNGTGTTCCAGAGAACAGCAACAGAATTGGCCCTCAAATTATGATGTACAAGGTCTTCATTTTTTATAAAATGTCAAAAAAAGTTGCATTTTGGGAATAAAGCTACGTTTGTTTTGCATCAACACTGCTCCAAATCCCTCACTCCACCCCCTCAAAGCACAGAACCACTCTTGGAACACTGAACTCCTCCAAAACACCATGAGCCTCGTGGTAACGCAGATTACTCTTAGATCTTTTCTAGAACAGTGACATTTATCACTAGACTGGAAAAAGAACTAAAAAGAAAACCCCAATAAGTCATAATTTTAACAGTGGAAGAGCATGGATAGCATGAGAAATTAATAGTGTGAGCATGTTTGCATTCATGATATGAACACTAAACTTTTTAATGTATCAAGGTATTACTTTCTAGAAATTCCTAATACTACACTTAAATTGCCAAGCAGTCAAAGAAGAAAGTGCAAAACAGACTTTTTTCATCTTATTCCAACTGCATTACTGTAAGCTGGCTATGATTCACAAATGGGAGAACAAAAGAATGAAAGGAATTGAGGAAGAGCTTTTAAAAAGTCTTAAAAGCATTTTTTTTTTGTCTGTGGAACCATCCAAAGCCAAAGGATAGAACCAAAGTCCATTTGGTTGAAGAAGAAAGTCATCATGGAAAGAAATCCTTGAGGGGACACTAAAACCTTGAAGAACATGTCAGTTTTTTTCATTTACTCATTAATGTAATAAAGGTAACAATTGGCTACATGAAATCAATAAAGACTGTGAAATCAAAATGGCAACCTCAAAAAACACCAACTAACTGCTGACCAAACCCAACCAGATTCAAGGACATAAATGCCTATCAAACCTTAATAATTAAGTAATAAATCCCTTTAAATCAATATATTTGGAAGATTAAATCAAAATTACGAAAGAAGCTGATAACACTCAGAATTAAAATACAGAGCACATAATATGTAAACATCAAGCACAAAATATTATTAATTGTTATATACGTCTCATGTATTTGCACTACACTCATATTTCAAATGCAAATATTAATTTGGAGAGAAATACCTACTGTATATGCACACAGTGAAACAGTTTGCTCAGCTATACTGCATCAATGGTTATTTGATAAGTTATAGCATCACAAGCTGCTCATTTACATATTCAGCTACTCTCTCTGGTTTTTCCTTGAGAATAAATTAATAAAACAACTATTTCACAGATCCATACTAACAGTTTCTCCTCTGAGCCACAAGGATACTCATAGTTATTCAAATTCAGTGTATAAAATATATACCAACAAAATGACATAAAAAAATGTAAAAATATTTCCTGTCTAAATCCTAAGAATGTGTAATATTTTTAACTATGACAATTAACACCAGCAATAAAAATTTAGTTGAAAGAATTTCCATTTCAAATTCATATAATAATTAGTGAAAATTCAGTCTCTGAAATATTAACATGCACTACAGTGACACACACAAGAACAGCTTTCAAGTATAATTCAACACCCAAACATTCTGCAAAACAAAAAGTGTAAAAAGAACAATACTAGAAAAGTTTCTGACTTACAGTATTTTTTTCTGTATTGCATTGTAAGGAAAAAATAGTATTTAGAAAAATTAGGCCAGATAGTGGTATTTCATTTAAACAAGTACAAATGAAGAAATTCTTAAAACTGTTTTCATTAAAACCTGCAAAAGTCAACAAAACAGAAGATGAAAGGCAGAAATGAGAAAGCAGTACAAAAGAAAACATGTATGTGAAAAACCAAAAAAAATTAAAGAAACAGAAAAAAAAAATCTTAAAAAGAAGATGAAAAAAGAAGAGAGAGAGACACTGTTTACTGAACAAAAGGACCTAGAGAGTTAAAAATTCAGTTGGGTGACTGTCAGATTTTGTAAGTCATATCTGAGTGATCCTGGATCTGACCTAAAAACTGACACAAGGCAAAAGACACAAAATGAGAACTGAAATTGATTTTCAGTTTTCATCTGATACCTGTGTCTTGAGACAGCAGATGCCTATTTTGGACTATGCTAAAATTATCCTCTACTTCAAACAGTTTGCACTTAGGCTGCAGAATAAACATTTAATCTCCAAGTTTTATTGTTCCCCAGTTCAAACTAATCTTAAAAAAAAAAAGTAGCGAAATACAATGCTAGTGGAGTTCTCTAAGGGGAAAACTGTTTCTTTTTGGATATTTAAAAAGCTTGTCTTACTGCTCATGGTGATTCTTTGCATGGCTACTCTGCAGTGAGTTGAAAACACTCAGCACATGCACTTTCCACTCAATCTCTTTTTTATTTGTTCCTATTCAAGAAGAATTCTTCCACCTCTGTTTACAAAATTATTTTTAAATGACACTGTTTCTGCTACAATGGAGGCTTCCCAATGCTGCAGGATTTGAAAATACTGATTTGCACCAAGGGACTGATGTAGATCCAACCTTTGTAAAATAGAATTGATGTTTCACTTCAAACACAAACTCCGAATCTTAAGCCTCCACCTGTCCAACTTCCTGCACACTTCAGCTTGGAGGACAAAACAGTCTGAGCAGGCAAACCAATTACTATTAACACCAAAGTAAAAGAGAAGATGCACAATTTTGAAATTTCAATTAATAAGAAACATTTGATCCACAAGAGCAGCTAGCAATGGTCACTGTTAAAATGCCAAAATAGATAAATATCAGAGATCTTTCCCAAAACAGGTTTTCTCTGCAGACCTCCTACTGCACTGTCCTCTGTACTAATGCAGCCACAGCTGTGAACAGCAGCTTGGTCTGTGGGAAAATTTGAAGTGGAGATAAAGGCATCTCCACAGCAATTCAAGTTTCATCTCAGCCTATTGCTCTTAGTTCAACAAAAAAAAAGAAACTTTCAGCTCACCCCAAACCACACAGAATGATCTAGACAATTTACACATTTTCCACTGGCCTCACAAGAGCCATCCTTGAAAAATTATCGTGGACCTGCCTGACTTGGCAGTTTACCTTCTGTGTCAGGGTGAGAAGTTTCACTATATTGCTTTGCACTACAGGAAAAGTGTCCTCTTCCACTCTTCTGTTGCTGCTTTTTTGTGAATGTCAGAGCTTCTCCATTTTGTTTGCCTTAGTCCTGGCCTAGGCTGCCCTGTGGTCAGAGCTCTCAGCTGCAGTCTGGTCTTTTCTCCGCCAGCCCAAGGTCAATGCAAAGAATAAAAAAGAGCCAAGACCTTTTAAGCAGAGTGGGTGAAAGGGACTGTTAGTTATAGGTGAAATTGTCAACACACAAAACCCTCTGCAGCTTAATCCAAGCACTTCTTACACTCCTCACTTTTGAATTATTCAGGAATAAGTCCTTCTTGCCTTAAAAGAGGAACTTTGTGAGTAAGTGCAAACAGAAGTTTATGCACAACACAGAGGGGAGATGTTGAACTGAAATTCAGCTGACAGAGAAATTAATAATGGGACACAAACACAGCTCATAATGTTTTTTAAACAAGAATCACTGTGTTATCGTTGTCAAGTCCAGAAAAAGGTAGCTTGTCATCAGAAATTAATGAAATAAGACCAGTATTAAAGCTTTCTGTTTCTCCTAAAAGAAACAGCAGAGATATTAGGGGTGCCCTGATGCTGTGAAAAAAATAACTGAGATTAAGTCAGTTCTTGAGTTTTTGGGGTTGGAGTAAGGTATGCACAGCTCTGCCATGTGATACCAGACAGACTTACTGGTATTTTATTCATACCTACTGTAGGAAGATCTCTCTTCCTTATACAGAAATTATATTAGACATACCAGGTAACAGCTACTAGATAGAATCATCTTCCTGGGCACAAAGAAGGGGTGAGAGTTAAGGTCTTGGTACACCAAATCTCTGTTGTTTACACCTCCCTCCCACCTTTCTGTGCTTTCCATTTATCAGAAAGTTTGACCAAAAAAATACTACCTTCTAACCAAACTTAGGCATCCTTCTTTTTTAACCTGATGCAGTAAGAAGTGATTCATGAACACATTCCTAGTTATTCATAAAGTTCTAGTTCCCTAAATATGACAACAACAAATATAATAAAGCAACAACAAAAAGTCTTCAGTCATAGTTCAACCTCCTTTCCAGGCAGCTTCCACCCCAAAGTTTTTTTTCCTAATCTTTTTCACAGGGCCACATAACCAAGCCCTGCTCTGGATGGCTTTTTCTTGTCCTACTTTATCTTTACTACCTGTTCCTTTGTTTTTTAAATATTTCTACCAGTCAAACAATACTTTATATAACAGCAGCAACAGGAATCTCAGTGTGATTTTGTTTGGGGCAGTCATTCACATGTGGTTTTGGGGTGAGAAACCAGCTGGTTTGAGTCACTCATGGCCTGAAGAGAAGCAAATCAAGCCAGAAACCACTGAAGCCAATTGTTCCATCCACATAAAAATGGCAACACTGGACATACCTGCTAGGTCTTGTGGGGTTTTTTGTTTGGTTGATTGTTTTCCTAGAGTGGACATCAAAACTTAAACCCATCCTAGAAGTTTCAAAACTTAAAACCATCAGAGAAGTTCAACCCTAGAAGCAGGAAAATGATCAAGAGATTTTTTTTTTCATTTTGCAAGATCTGTTGATCTTAGGAAACAGAAGAGGGCACTGAACACAGCTCCTGTCCTTCTTCCTGTGTACAGTAGCAAGTTCTACAGAACTGGGAATTAATCTTTGGTCAGAAGATGGATGATCTGATCAAAAATGGGCAGATTTCATACAGGAAGATACTTATGGTGTGCTCATGTCCTGTGAACGTTGTCCTCAGAGGGTCCTTAGAGTGTTCAAAATCCACTCTCTGCTGATCTGACATGGAGGTAACCCCAAACTTCACACAGATCTTGTGGCAGCTTCTCTTCTGGAAGATTTGGTTTTCCTTTCCATTCTTTTGAAGCCAAGTTTGTCCCTATGGCTTTGTCTAGCTGTGTTTTAATTAGTTTGCCTCCACCATACCCAGAGGAGGTTGAACTTGAGAAACATCTGTACCCCATTTTTATTTATTTCTATGTTCCCACAACAGTGGATGCAGTCTCAAATAATTTCTTGTGCCATGCCTACTGTGATGCTCCTCTAGTTGGAAGCTGGGCAGTTTGATTTGTCTATACATTAAATATGGATATTTACATTGCAAGTTTGTATCATTTCCCCTGTCCACCACTATCCCTGTGTAACTTACACCAACACTGCTTTCAAAACAAGGTAGGAGTAAGTTCACTTTGGTTTGCTAATCTAGGCAGGGAAAAACAAAAGTAGATTTGAGGCTTGGTACAAACCCAAAAATTGTGATCAAACTATATAGTTAGTAAATTGTTTGTCTAAATCTTTCATGTGTGATGAAAGATTATTATCATAATTCATTAGCAAATTACAGACTTTGTAATGCAGGCAATCACAAATTTGGCTTTGTATCAATCAGTTGAGACCAGCTGGGTAGAAATTAACACAACTCTGGGATACATAAAATGAAGTGCTCTTTCATTTTTAATTCACTGGAAACTTTGAAGGAAAGAAATGGAAGCCATTTCAAAAATGCCAATTTTCTCTGCTTTTTGTAAATCACTCCATTTCACTGTAGAGATACAGAGACACAAATAAACATACATGGGATGTATGTAACTGAATACCACATAAACTGCTCAATCAAAATAAATTCAATATAAAGTCATGGAAAGAAAAGCAGTGCAGTTAAAAAAATCCTTTCATTATTTCTGAGACAGTCATATACATTAGCGATCACCAGAATTATTAAATAAACACAAAAGCTAATAGCCAGGCTACTCACAGGATACAATATTGTCAAGATTCCTGCTCTGAGCTTTCCCAGTCTACAAATGACCTTGTACAAAAATGCTTGTTTTGATTATGTCTCCTTTGCCTGAGCTACAAGGCTGTGTATAGTGACAGCTGCACTTGGGAGCAACTTAAAACAAATTTTATCTTAGTGGCACCTAATCCAGAGACTGGTACAAGCAGCATGGAAAAGTCAGTGTCAAAATTAAACAATGAAGGCTTTTCTAGGAACAGATGCTTTTTCCCTGCAGCTGTAAAAACCTTAAAACAATCCTATGCCCCACTGTCTGGTCACGCAACTACCACAAAGCAAGGCATAAATTTTGCCACTTACTGCAAATATTTGCTGAGAGCTGCCATAACCCTTTTTAAAAACAGTAACAGGGATTTCTAGCGGGTGATTACGAGGCCATGTTATCCTTTAAATGAGTGCAAGGCTCTCCAATTTCTGCCCACGATTCCTGGTACAAAACCAAAAGGAAAACTTTGCAAGTTGATGTTTTACGCAGATAAAGGAATATAATTGAAAAAAACCTAAGAAACAGCTTTACTGCAGAGATGGTGCCCATGTCACTAAGATGTTATGGATGGGGCAAACATTATAAATTCACAGTTGGAACAGCAACTGAGTGTTTTCTTTGCATAGTAATTACAAAGCAATGTAGTGCAGCACTATCATTACACTGCTGCTTCAAGATACTTTTGACCATTTTGGTGCTGTAACTCCACAACTACTACTTTAAATATCCTTATCACCACAACTATCCAAAAAAATTACCTCTTTCTATTCAGTGAACGCAGTGATAAACTTCAAGCTGAAATATTAGCTCTTGGGAAACAACTTCTGTAACTTAATGAATGTAAGTAAATCCTCAGTTCCCAATTAAGTGAGCAATTTACAATGTCAAGCATGTAGTTACGCTCCATATGAACTGATGGGGATTTTAGATTAGCTTCTGTTGTGTATTTAAAAGTGATAGCACCAACATGATTTACATAAGTAAAATATTTTCAAATATTTTCTCACCAAACGAGCACTCTAAAATTGTGAAGTGTTTCCTTTCTTACCCAAGTTAAAAAAAAAAAAATAAATCAACTTTTCCCGAACAACAGTTCATTAGCACCTCACTATTTATAAGTATAATTGGGTTGTTTGATGAGAAAACATGAGAGAACACTGTGCCTACTATAATTTGCACAAATACAAATTTCATTGTTTGAAAACAAATCAGCAATTCAACGAATGTGTTTTTTTTTAATATAAGTGTATATCATGCAATAATAGAAGTGATCATATTATAGTTAACACAGGATAGAAAGGTTAAACCATGTTCTAAACCACTTTAATTTACAAGCTGTAAATTAATTTTTTTTAATTGCAAAAAAAAATGCTAACTTGAATTTTTCATTTGTTATTCCACTAAATATAATTCACACAGATAACAGCACTGTGCTATTTAGCTACAGAGTGCTGCTTTCCCACTCTAAACAGCACAGGAGCTGGGGACAGAGCTGTTTAATATGTTCATAAAGCTGCTTAGGTTTTCTTGTCATTTCCTGCTAACACCTTTTCAATAGCTAGCATTATGATAGAAGCCTTGCATAAAAATTCACCAACCCGAAAGTAAAACACAGCAAATATTCAAAATCAGAATAGCAAGCAATGGTTTTAATTGCAGTTTTTTAAAAATTCAAGGTTTTAAATTAGGTCTTGATCCCCAAAATCCTTAGCATCCTTAAATTACATGAGCAAAGCCATTCAATTCAACATGATTACTTCTAAAATAAGGACAACTCACATGACTGAGCATTTACAGAGCCAAAGCTATAACCAAAATTATAACAATGACTCCTCATTATTTTCAAATTCAAATAAATTGATCCTTATCCTTTGAGAGTTTCTCTCCAACCCAACTTACACTTACAGATGGAGGGGAATAGAGACAGAGAAGGAGAGAAAGGAAGAAGAGATATAAACACACACACTAAACTGAGTGCTGACAAACTGAACCTTAACAGATGTGTGACTTCTAATTAGTTATAATAATCTGTGCTATTGGAACCTGCCTCGCCTTCCCTTGCAAATCAAACAGCTTCCTTTGGAGTTTTAAACTCTCTGGGTGCTTCTAAATTTATGCAAGGAAAAAAACCTTGCTTTCAGCAAATTTTAGATAAACTACAGTGATAACTTTATGAAAGGAAAATATTAAATTATAATTATCCTAAACAGACACAGTCTTGTGAAACTAACCCTACATTCATATGAAAATACAAAGCATTGACTATAATGAATTTGATTCATCCTTGGACACAAAGCTTTACCACAGTAAACTCAGTCAACTGTTGCTCTTGCTTTTATATTCATAGTACTTAAATAGCGCACTTTAAAACAAAAAAAACTCCAATTGGCTTTTCATACATCCACCCTCCCCAAAAATAACGCACTTGAAAAACCCAAATGATATGAAAAGGCTTCAAGGCCTCTTTTCTCCTTTTCACAGCACTTTTTTTTATTTCTGTTTGCAGTAATCTGCCTTTCACTTTCTCATTGCTACAGAACAAACGAGGAGGCTCAGCACTTTGAAAAGGGGGCTCAATGTGTAATGGGTCCACTAGAATTAATTTAGTTGCACCAAATCCATTGAGCAGTGAGGTTTTTTTCTCTTCTCAAATCATTTTGAGTCGGATGCAGCCCCCAGCCTTTGTAATTCTCGTAAAGCACTTAAAGTGCACAGTAGGTGTTCATCAGGACCATCTGGTCAAAAGCAAAACAAGCTGCTGATTTTGCCTTTGAATAGAATGAAGCAAGTGTGAATTAGTCTCTTCAATTAGCACTATTACAACCTGTCAAGTGCATATTGTAAAACAGGATTATTACAGTATTGGTCACCAGTGCAATTATTTACTCTCTGCCTTTTCTTGCATATAAAAATGTCCATGTTTACTAGTTTTTAATAACTGAAGATCGTTTCTTTAATGATATGCACGTCCAAACCCACCAAAATCAAATTACAGGTTATGAAACATATTCTGTCAGGAATATATTAGGTTTCATAATTAAGTGAGAAGTAGTGCCCTTTCTTTCTCTCTTATTGCTGTTTCTGTTGCTGAAAAAGAAAAATAGTTATTTATATTTTCCAATGGGATATCTTCGAAACAGATCTCTTCAGTCAGGTATTGAGATATTTCAAGTGCTTAATAAAGTTATCTCTGTTGAACAGGAACCTAGAAGGTATTTTCTCTTTATTTCCCAAGGAACTTCCTTTTCATATAATTCCCAACACATGATCCCTTACAAAAAGTTTATCAAGGATTTCTTTCAGCGAATACATTTTACTTTAGGGACGTGCGGGTTTTCTGTAATACAAAGGCAAAAAATCAAATCAAGAAAGTTGATTTAGCTTTTTAAAAACAGATTTTTCTCTCCTCGCTGAAAAAATCAAAGCCTGGCTTGCTAGCAGGTCCTCATTTACCTCTGCAGAACACTGAGGCTATCACAGTGATGTTTAAATTATGTATACTGCTGTTACGACTTGCTATAAACTGAGTATAATTTTAAGATGACAGATTTCTTTAAAAAGCAAACTAAGTGTTCGAATTTCACAAAAACATGCAGCTCTAGAGGACAATGAGTATAGCAATGTTTTTTAATAGCTTGTCTGATACTAGGAATATTTGAACAATAGAACGTTTGTGCAGGTCCTATTAAATCCAAAAAGGTGCTAGTTACTGATTTTTATTACAGCAGTAATTTTCAACAATTTTAAAGCAAGTACAAAATGTCAAAACATAAAACAACTGTTTCTGAAACTATTAATATATGGGCCCTATTCGGGTATGACAGTCTATTTCTGATAAATGTATTTTATTGTAATTATTTAGCTACAGCATCAGAAAGAGTAACATTATTTATATATGCATTTCATGTCTCCGTGTCAGAGTCTGACGTTTGCTTCGAATGATCTCACTCAGCAACAACTGTCTTGAAAATATTTTGTTCACACACCAAAAAACAGATCTGAAAAAGGCACAAGACCTTCAGCCGGATTATTTTTCTGCCTGCTGCAGGTAATTCAGGTCAGTTTACCTATATTTATATACTACATTTATTTAGGCCTTTTAAATGAGACTTCTGCCTGCATGTTCATAATGGTGATTTTACATCTTAAGATTCACCCACTCATGAAAAAAGTTTCAAGAAATTCATCACAAAGGATTTGATTAGGGTCTGTCAGCAGAGAATTTACAGTTTATCTAGGCCCAGGCAGTTGTGGGCACAAATAGTTCCTCCTCCTGCCTGGAGGGCTATTGGATACATTGCTTTCCATATTCCACCTTAGTGAGTCTGCAGGGAACAGAGAACAAATACATTACCTAGCACAGGTGACAGGGATTCTGAGCAGGCAGCCTCTGCTCAAGGTATTGGCTAAAGGAACAGAATAAAGAGCAGAGGCAGCTAGGCAGAGGCAGCCAGTGCTTAAAGACCCATCTTCTCTGCATTGTTTGCACAGATTTTATGTTTTACCAAGAATTCTAGTGCCCAGTACATGCTCTACACACTATTCTCAACTGGAATTTCCAGCAGTTACAAAATAAGATCACCAATCTGTGAGAGGACTGAGGGTTCTGCATATATAACTCATCCACCCTTCAGCAGCCACTGCTTGTGTACACTGGATATTTTTGCAATCCTGCACACAGGAATCACAAAAAGGCTTCAAAGTCTGTATCAAAAGAGTAAAATAGACAAATGTAAAGTCCTTGTTTTTAATGGAACAATTCTGTTTGTTAAAAATGTTTGATTTTTTTTCTGTGTCACTGATTAAAACAAAACGTGTAGAGCATATTATTGTGACAAGAACTCAAGGCCATTAAGTTTTTCACAAATTAGTTTGTCTACTCCGGGATCAGAATACAAACTTGCTTTTAACACACATTTAAATATTCCCCCTTCTGAAAAAGGCTTTCCTTCATTTCTGTCAAATAATGAAACTACAACTTGCAGAAATGAAAAGTAGTAGAAATGTTCATTTCTAAATGAGAACAAGTTGGTAAGAATAGATAGAAAAGAAATATCTTGAGTGTGGCAATGCCTTGAAATAATTTAGCACAGAGCTTCTCAAACCTAAAGTTAAAAAAAAATCTCTCCAATTTCAAACAGCCTCTATAAATTATCTTAGCAGAATAAAGAACAAGTCTTCAGCCAGAAAACTCCTTTTAGTCTTGTATTAGGAATTCAATTTGTCAAATTGTCTTTATTTAGCCATCTAATACACTGGAAATGTATTCATTTACAGTCTCCTAACTGGCACAAAACCTACCAATTTCCAATTGAAAATGCAAATCATGGAAAAAAGTAACCATGATATTTCCTAGAACAGTTTCTGCCCAGAATTAATTCAATACTGCAATTTTACAAGAACAAACAGATGTCAGAAACCTGTGGTACAGATTAGTTTGCAATTTAGACCATTGTGTTATTATTACCTTTCCAAGTTAACTACTCCCCTGCCCCACTCAAAAAAAAAAAAGTTTAAATCAAATATAAAGAATTTTTGACAAGTTCCATTTATTTTTTTCATTTCCAAAGATTCTGTATAAGTTCATGATCACAAAACAATATAACTGAATGTAACTTATATTTTTTCAAGATGAGAAATCAGATTTTAATATGTAAAGAGTTAGCTATTTTGATGAAGAATATTAAAATAAAAAAACAAAGGCATTTTCAAGTACCACCCAAAACCCAACTACTAAAATAACATATAATAAATTTTGGAAGCAGACATGAGCACTACGGCATCAGACTTCTCTCAGATCATTTTTTGTCACACAGTTTCTCCATTAAACACCATGATTTCTTTGAAAAAAACAACTCATCCAAGTATCATTTACTATTAAACACACATTCTAAACAATAAAAAAAACCAAAAAACCAGAAAACTGCAGCAATAGTAGTTTAGGAAAGCACAGTTGTGAGCTCACTGGATTTTGCATTTAATGCATTGCAAAACATTTCTGCCTTCTGAAAGGGCGGTGGAGTTGAGTTTTTGGTGTGAGTTTGGGAGGTTTTTGAGACCCTTGGAAAAAATATCTATTCCTTAAAATTCACAGTACCAATAACAGCAACACACTGAACCAGTAGCCCTTGAGAGACAGTTGCACCCAACTGTGGCAAGAAGTAGAACATTTCTAGAATCTTAAATATTTCTTTTAATAATTGATGTAGTAATTTTGAATCTTTCTGCATAGGATATGGCGTGTGAGTAGATTGCATTAACACTGCTTAAACATTTCAACTTGTCAGTATGGCCAAGTCGATTTCTGAAATATTTGCTGTATTTTCCCATCGAAACAGTAATAAAGGTAGAATAAATATATGCCACTGCTTTATAATCACTGAACATTAATGAATATTTTATGTCTTTTTAAATCTCCCTGTTTAATTTAAAAGGGTGAAATTAAGTCTCCTCCCTGCAATATGCCAATTATCTGTAAATCAAACAATAACTTGGCCATTATAGTCCTTTTTGTTAATATACCAGAAGCTAATTTGAAAACACTGAGCAGCATTTTTAGGTAATAATTGAATAGTCCTTCCTGCCCTCTTGTGGTTGGCAACTGCATCACTGAGCTTCTCCACCGTTACAAAAATACACCAGGAGGAAAGTAAACTATTAATTTGTTAAAGTGTGAACAAGAGAATGAATAGAAAAAAAAAATTTAAAAAAAAAAAATCTAACAGTCCCTGGAGAGGACAGAGACAAAGGAGAGGAGGAACGATACCACTGATTCCTCCAAACCACAAAGACTGCCTAGATTTGCTACAATGATTACTCTATGCTAAAAGAAAATAAAATTAAATTAAGAAGCCATTAGGGAATTAACATTCAAAACAGTGCTTGTTTTCTATAATTAGACAAATGTTCACCAACCCTTTTACCTCAGCAACATCCCCAGGGATTTCCAGGAGCCTTTGCACAGACAGACACGTTCACCTGTTCAGCATCAGCTGCACAACAAGGGCCACAGAGCTCGTTTCATTTCAGCCCCTGAGTTGGTCCTCTAAAATTTTATAACCTCTATTGGGTGTGACACTCAGACACGAGAAAGGC
>VZTB01016548.1:112494-161429 GCA_013397245.1 Thryothorus ludovicianus
AGGCAAAAAGATGTTTCCTGCTCATGCTGGTTATGTGGTGGTAGGGGGGTTATTTTGGTTGTTTAAGGGAGAAAAAAAATTATGTTGATTTTATATGGCAAGCTGATGACTGTAACTTGTCATTATTAACAAGCAAGAAAACTTCAGTGCATGGAAAGGCAGCCTAGATACCCCTGTCACAGATTTCTGGTTCCTTTAAGCCAGGTAAGACCCACCAGCAAAGAAGTAAATGATGCAGCATTGATAAAAACCAATCAGAAAACATATATGTGTTTTCTTTTTAGAATCTCACCATTTTAAAATTAAAACCACATATTTGGATGATTTATTTCCATAAACGTTCAAATTCTTTATAATTCTAGAGAGTCAAAGCTCAGCCCCTCAAAAGTATGTTTGTTTATTTGTATTATCACAAAAAGCAAAACAGAACTTACTACAGTAGATCTAAACATATGTAGCAGAAAACAGGCTTCCACATGGGGGAAAGATCAGAATTTAGATCTTAAGAATAACAGGATTCACCATGAAAACAGTTAGTGATCATTTTTTATTGTTGTATGAGATACTACTCCCATAGCTAATATTACAGAACTTAAACTAATTCTGTCTACCATGTCAGCATGTGACACGAAAAACTTCAATAAAATCTGTTCAGCCCTAAAAGACTGAGAGACGTGTCAGACCAATAATAGCAAACATACATTTAATTTGAAAAGCAAACATTTAATCTTAATATTTTGTAATGTGAATTCTGAAGATTCACATTTCTAGGTTGTTTGTCAAGTTTCCAGAAGGCAGTGGGTTATATGGAAAATAACATCCACAACATCTGGCACCAGATACACCGTGGAGCACTAGACAACAACCTTTGGGCTTGGAAAGGAGTTTTAAAAATATGTAAAGGGACTGCTTATTCTGAATTCAGAGAGTCCAGAGTCACATCAGAGATATTTGTTCCTTTAGGACTTAATTCTGCCGAAGTTCTCTCCAACATCACCCCTTGCTGGCCATTCCACAGAATGGCAGCAGAGCCTATTACACACAAAACCATTTGGCTACCTGGCCAGTAAGAATTACAGCACTCCAACAGCAACCAGCACAATGGTTGAGGTGCCTACCAAATGGAGATGGAGCTGCTTAAAAGAGAGGAAGACAGAGGGAGCTTCAAGTAAAATGCAATTTGAATAACTCAATATGTGCTGTTTGTGTATTTTGCTACTACAATACAAAAAGAACCATCCTTTCTGTATAATTGAATAGAACACCTTCTAACTGAATTCTTTAATCAAATAACAGCAAATCTTGATGATCTTGATGATTAAAATAAAAAAGACGAATGAAACACAGGAATATCCACCAAGACTATGCAAACCCCCTTTAAGAGAGCTGGAATTATCTTTAATGAGCTACATTTATTCTTCAGCTGTGAAACAGCACTCACCTCCTGAATGGTACTGCTTCCTGAGAAGTTGAGGTTGTACTCCCGCTGGACTTCTCGATGGGTGACAATCAGCATGAAGTTTTGATTTAATGATTCCTGCAGGGCCCTGAAATGGTTGAAAGAAAAACAGGAAAATCAGGGATAAGCATGTTACAGCTTGTTTTACAGCTGGATGCAAAAACCCCAGGGTACCCTAAACTCTACATGGACAAGTCCAGGCACAACATTATCATCTCTCTTTTCACTCTTAAATGCAAGGAAGCATGCTGAGAATGACCAAAGGCCATTCCTGAACTCCTTCCTTAATAAGGTGACTGCAGCCTTTCAAGCCCTTCTAATGTTAAGTATTTTCAAAATGGAGAGAGTCCCATTATCTTCACAAACATCGGGTGTATTTAGCACTCCTAATGCCATTAATAATAGGCTTGTCAGCATATTGATGGCCAGACCAAATATCAAGCTATGATGCACATTAAGGACTGATGGTAAGTAGAACAAGGCAAAGCATGCTCTTGCTTCTCTGGGGTTACTTGATGCAAAAATCAAATGAAGAAATTCTTCTGCTTAGCTTCATTTCAAGCACGTAAACCCAGCTGATTAGAAGTGGAAAAGTAACCACAGCAAAATTTCTCGTGTGGGTACTGAACATTTAGAAAAGTTAGTTCTACTCACATTATTTTAAATGTACATTGCAGAGGTTTTAATAAAAATTAAAGAAAGAATAAAAATTTTATTTAAAAAAAATCTTAAGATATAGTTTGAACAGGCCAAGTATATCTTCATGTTGTCACAAACATAGGGGTTTTTTTTCTGATTTTCCTGGTAGTAAAACACCTGGGTAATAAAAAGGCATCCTGATTGCTTAATTAGGTACAAAATTATGCAGCTATCTACTTTTCAAAGTAGAAGGCAGTACTTCTGTTATAGACATGGCAATTATGGCTAGAAAACTGCAGCAACACTGTACCACACCTTGGGTTTCTAAACAATATTTATGCAGACTTGACTTGTTCAGTGGCATATGAAATTTAATTGGGCTTATTGAATTTTTTTTTTCTTATCACATACACTTAAAAGAATGGCAGACTGTGGTTTTTTGCTTCACATCTTCACTATTCTGTGACACTTCAACACACCACTCCTCTGAGCAGTAAAGGACAAATTCTGAATGCAGACCAGCACAGCAGTATCTTATGATACAAGAAGACAAGAAAGACTCCCACATCATTTGAGACCTGATTTGTTAGTTTTAACTCCTTTTGGAAATACTGATCTTCTGTTTTGCTGCTCAGATAGGAAGAAACTCATACAATACTCACTGGATGCTTTAGCAAGAGAGACAAAATTTGCTTGAACATCTCGGGGAAATTTACCTTACAAAAATATCTTCACTCAGAAACTTAATTCGGCTCCTGTGACATCTCAATAACCACATACTACAGGAAAAAAAATCATGAAGTGCTGTTTCTTGTCTTTTATGGTTTTCCAATATGGAAAATAAATATAACTCATTGCAAATGCTAAGTATGAGCATGTGCATGAGAAACACAACAAATGTAACTGGAGTCATCGATACTGACTGTCTAGTTTTCTGCACTTTCACAAGATTTTCTACAAAAGGCCTAGAAATTTTTTAAATACTTAACAGTCCTTCAAAAGAGGGAAAAAAAAAAATAAAAAAGAGGAGTCCTGAAAAGTTGTATGCCTATTTTCAAAGGTAATTCTAATTTGATTGTTAGTAAGTTTTGCATGCCCATAACCGTATTTTCTACTGGCAAATGTTCAGTAGCAACTAAAATATCCTGCTGTGCTTTTTCAGATTCTGATTTTTTTATTTGTTTTCTGCAAATACTGGAGGCAAATGACATATTTAATTGCTCTGAAAACATTAATTACTGCATATGTGAATGGCTCTGGATTCCATACAGACTCACACGAGGTTCTGTTATAGCTAATTTTGACTCTACCTGAAAATCTGTAGATGCTAACTGATAACATGACTCATGTTTTCATTCTGTAATTGATGTAAACAGAGAAGGAAACAGGCCAGCCTGATCAAACCCTCAGTCTCTCCAGTTTTGCATGATCCACACACTTCAGTACAACTCAAAATAAAATAAAAAGCATCCGCTCATAGGAAAAGTTTTCCACTTGCGAGAGCAGGAAGTATTTTGGAAAGGAAAAAATACTCTTCAAACAAATTTAAATGAAGTGCCTAAAAAATTAAAAGCTTTAATTTTTGAACTAACAATTTTGACACCTCTACTTTTGGGATTTCTAAGCAACACAAGCTGAATGTTGTTAACAAGCAAATTCTCAGCACATGTTCATTGACAAACAGAGTGAAAAAAGAAGCTGAAAATTAAGCTGGCTAAAAAAAAAAAAAACAAAACAGGAAAAAATTGAGGAAAAATTGGGTTTGAAAGTGTTAGCAAATACGGTGCATGATTAATTGTTCACTTTTTCCTTCAGGAAAATAACAAAATGAACATTACTTCTGCTTACAGAGAAATGCACAGGTCAACTGCTCCAGTTCTTGGAGCTCCTCCATCAAAATCTCACATGGTCTGACAGCTGTAAAGCTTGAATAGTGTTCACTAGAAAGTCAAAGGGAGGAGGAATTGATGGCACATCTGATGGGTCACTGGTGCCAGCGTTGGTGCTCACCCTCCTGTGTGGGATGGGGTTGGTGTGAACACCAGCCAGAGATGTCTGTCCCTTCCAATCTCATTTCCTCCAGCAAAGGGGGGTCCAGATTACTTGGACCAAAATATATCTTGCCCAAAAATTGCATTTCAGCCATTAAGGCAATTATAAATTTTACAAGATAAATGTATTTAAAGGAAACTTCTCACTGGCACTAAGCTGAAGCTTATTTTTATTTTTTTTTTAGGTCTACATAAATGCATTAAGAAGACTGACTTTGAATACGAAGCACATCTTTAAAATTTTGGCTTCAGTATTTGCAACTGTTTAATTTTCCTACAAGTGTTATAGTTGACTACCATGACTTTGTAGTATAATAATTTGACTACCAAATAAAATAGCTATATTAAAATGGGAAAAAAAAAATCAAGGTCAAACTCTAGGTCCCATTAAAGACAAGATTTTTTTTCCTTCTTTTTCTTTGTTGCCCCCAGTGCTAAGAGAATTCAATTAATCTGAGACTTAATTAGTAGGAAAAGAAAACTAAATTCTAGAAAGAGGACTAAAGTAGGCCACTCTTACTAGAACATTTTTTCCCTACTGCAAATCCCAGCTTTGAAAAGCATTTGCTGATTGGTGACATACTGCCACCGCAACCTTTTTAACTCAGCTGAATGATTCTGCACTCACTGTGCAGCACAAGAGGCAAGGGAAACTGTATTTTTGGGCACCAATCCTCCATTTGAGGCACTCTGTCTATATTCAAAAAAGAAGCCCAAGAACAGACAAAAGAAAACAGATCAGAGCACAGTCATTGCTCTGATCAATTCTAGCAAGAGACTTGGACATACAAAACAGATTGGTTCGATCTACTGTTAAGTGATTGCATTAATACTCTGATTTTTTATATGATACTTTCCTTTTCAGCAGCATTTCTCTTTGAAATTTTAGTAATATTTTAGAATTTGACACAAAAAGTAAATCCTTAATCAATGATATCTAACACTCCATTTCAGTTTCTATGAAATACATTCAGTATTTTCTACTAAGCAATGTCTTTCTCAGAGATTCCCCCAAAACCTCTGATTTTTATATAAATAGGTATGACACAAGGTAATTAACATTTCCATTTTAAACTTACAGATTTATACAAGCTCATGTCAACAGAAGCCCAAATTTACTGTAATTACAGATTATTTACATTAAAACAAAATAAGAAATCAGTATGTAAATGTAATGTTTGTTGTAGCTAATGCAGCAGGAGGTGGTAGATTAGGTTCAAACAGCAATCAGTTAGCAAATCTGGCTAACATGTAAATGAGCAGAAGCCCTTTTGTTTACATTCTATTGCATTTTAAACTTCAGGATTTTTAAACTGTCTCATGAACAGATGTGAAAATAAAACATTAATCTTACCATTCTTATAGAAGCCTTCAAAGTAACTAAAGCAAGGCACTGCTCCTGTCCAGCTAAACAGACAGGACTAATAATTGGAGTTGCAGGTTACATCGTTCTTAATTAACACTCTGCTACAGTTGATAACGTACAACAAGACACCACACCACCACCACTGCTCTGCAAGGATCTACAGCAGAGGCATTCAGCAATGCATGGGCCTAGTGCTTGAAAAAATGGCATCTGTGGGGTTTTTCACCCACACAGATGATTACACTTGTTAAACAAGTTACAATCTCTCAGCAAAATCGCATTATTTCTAATAATCTCCATGGTATGCACCTGGGGTTTTAATGCTTTTCAACTTTCCAGTGATTCATCAAGTATAATAAAGTATCTTTGACTTTCAACTATTTTGCAAAAAAGGTATAAAATGCATGACATCCATTATAATGACAACAGCAGCAAAAAAAATTATAAAAAGCATTTTCCAGAACACACAGGATAAAAAAGAGAGATGATCTGGATGACCCTGCTCCATGGCCAGACTCCCATGCTCACACTTTTCATGCTTCCCTCTTGCATTCTCTTAAACCTATTTCCTGGACTGGGCATTGTCAGCCTTCAAGAAGCATCCAAGGCAACAAAGGGAAGGAATTGCATGCTGAGGAAGTGATTAATCTAATCTGACAAAGCTGGTGCAAGGGATCTACCCCCATGGACATTCTTTGGCATCTTTCCTTTCAAGATTGCTTTCCCAGGGAAATCATGTTCTCCACCCACCTGGTAACTTCTGCTCCTATCTGGTAATTTTTGAACAATCACTGGTTTTAAGGAGGTCTCATAGTTCTAGAAAGGTCTCAAAGATCAGGTATAAATCAACAGCCAGGGGGAGGAAGGGGACCCAAATTACCAGTACTCTCAGTAAAAGGCTGCATTGAAAGTGCCATATTTTATACTCATCCAGGTGACCTCTGGCCAGTGATCTCAAAACTACCCACAGGACATGACTTCTCCTTTCCTTTGATAATACCTGACTGTGAGCTGGAGAACAGATGCAGGGCAGGCTGATACTCTGTGCAAGGGGAAAAATATCACACAGGTGCTACAAAATACACAACAACTGGAGGCAGCATCAGAGGCAGGTAGCTGGAATAAGGGATGCAGGGAAGCATGGAAGGAGAAGGCTGATTTACTGCAGCTGCTGGGATGAGGCAGGAATTCAGCAGAAATCAGATTTCATTATGTCCACAGCTCACAGAACACATGGTTATTGTTCTGGATCTCATGCATGGATAAGTATGGCTTTGCCAGCTATAACGGTGGAAGCAGGGTGGAACCAGACAGGTGGTATTTGACATTTAAATTTAATCTTTCCACCTCAATTTACTAGCATACAGTAGTAATTCACTGGGTTTCTATTACCTATAAAAGCTTTAGGTAGGCCACTGATGAACAAAGATACCCTAGGAGATTTTTGTTTGTTTAAACTGCAGGATCACTTTGCTATTACATTTAGATGCTGGTTTTAAGTCAGTTCTGGGTTAAGCCCATTCAGTCTGTCACAATAAACTTCAATGCCTTCATACCATTATGTTGGAAAGTGATGTTTCAGACACTGTTCTGCCTCACTATAAAGAACAGACAAAAATTGGAAGCTCATAGAGCTGAGGCCAGACTGTTCCTTTTAAGAAGGGCATATAGATAAAATATCACATACTGGAATCTCAAGCTTTTCAAATATCACTTTCTGGAGATATTCAAATCACGACTATTTATCTCTAGTTCAAAACAGAAGGCATTTGAAGAAAACAACAGATGAACTCCCAGAGCAAGAGGCAAAGTTCCTCAACATCCATTAAGAATAGATGTGAGCACGACGCTTTTAAAAATTGTGGGTAACAAACTAATCTGAATAATAACTGACCTAACAGTAGGCAGTAAACAGTGTAACTGGGTTTGGTACATTGCTTCAATTAGATGTGTTTTGATCTGCATTGATGCTTTAATTGGAGGCAAGCCTCCCCTTTCATCTAGAATTTATGACTTCAGGGAGATGATCTAGCCTTCAAATTATCCGTGTTTAAATAGCCACTAATTAGTCATCATTTGCTGTCCCAAAGCTACCAACTTTTATCTTAAAAATATCCAGAACTAATCTCCACTATGAAACAAATATAAACTATAAAAGGTAACAACTACTTTGATTTTACTACCAAGTGAAGTTCTTTAAAACCATTAATCTAATAAAAAAGGCTAAGAACTGTTTTTAAACAGTTTGTTGTTATATACTTTACTGCAGTTGCAATAAACAACTCTCTTCAGACTCCAGTTTTCTCTCCAGATTTATAACATTTAAACTGCAATAAACAGCAATACCTGGCTAGAAAATTTTGAAACTGGAAATGAGACAATTAGCAGCTCTAGTGTCTCTTCACTGTTCTTTGAATAGCTGCTAAAGTACAATGCCTTATTGTCCTTAAATACAAATACAGCTCCTGTCTGCACATATACTGTTCAGGTACACCACCCTCTCTTCCAGTGCCACTATTCCCTATCTTAATGCTCCGTTTTTTATGATTATTATTATTATAATTCATATCAGCATTCTTATCTCCACTACAGACTACATATTAATGTGCACAAGTACCTTTGAGTAACATCCAAAGTACTCTCAGTCATTAGGAAGGCAGTTACCAATTCCCATTGACTCTCAAAGAATTCCTCGCACTTGCAGAATATTCTCCTATCACCTACCAGGGCAGAAAGCCAATTCCCTCTTCAGCCCAGCTGAAATCCCTGCATTTTGCCCAGCTCCAGGCGCATCCCTGCGCTGCCCGGCCCGCAGCAGCTCCTTCCGCAGGCTCAATTCCCGCGCACCCTCTAGCGGCTACCGGGAAAAATTCCCATTTTCCTGGGAAAGGGAACACCCAGGGCTGCCTTCGGGAAAGGCAAGGACACGGAAGAGAACAAACCAAATTGCTAATTACTTTAGAAGAGTGTTTTCTCTGTAACACCGTTTCACTCGGCAGTATTCTCTCTGACAGAGAAAGACACCGGGGGTGCCGAACACGAGCCAGGCGTGCGCAGGTGGGCAGTGGCACCTGGATTTACCAGGAATACTGCAGGACAGGGCAGGGACTGTCCCCCTGTCCCCAGCACTGGTGAGCGAGACACCTCGAGGGCTCTGTCCAGCCCTGGAAGGACAATGAGGGGCTGGAGCAGGTCCAGGGAAGAGAACGGAGCTGGGGAAGTGTCTGGGAGGAAATTCCTGGGAGAAACCCTTCAGCTCAGGGGGGACCGTCCCACTCTCCAAACTCCCCAAATCTGTCTCCACTGCCACATCTCAAGTGGAAAGATGAGAGGAAATGGCCTTGAATTGCACCACAGCAAGTTAAGATTAGGTATTAGAAAAAGATGTTTCCCTCAAAGAGTGGTTAAACATTGGATTAAACTGCCCAGGGATGCGGTGGAGTCAGGAAGTGTTCAAGAGATGTCTGGATGTGGCACTTGGGGACATGTTTCAGGGGTCACTATGGTGGGTTGAATAATCTTACAGGTCTCTTTCAGTTTTGATGATTCTGTGATTCTGTGACATTTGAACACTCACTGCTTACTTCTTGAGTGTACAAATCAGTAATAAAAGATAACCTGCTCAATTAGAGGAAATAAATTACAATTATTTTATAATTAATTTATTTATAATTAATAATTTATATTAATATATTTCATAAAGAAAATTATGATCTGATGGGAATGATTTATACAGATTTGTAAGACACATTGAAGGGATCAACATAAAGCAGCAACTTATGCAAAGCCAGCTCTTGTTCCTACAGGGACCAGATTTCTGTTAAATTAATCACATCTGAGAGATGTAAAATTCTGTATGTACCTAAGAGGTTTATGTACCCCACCAAAGTTTTAAAAACCCCAATAAGCTTCTTTTCAATGAGATGCTGAGTTAGTTCATCTCAACAGTCACTAATGCAGTGAAAACACTTAGTATTTACTGACTGCAGATTCCTGCAAATACACACATGGCTTCATAAAACCCACAAAATAACCCCAAACCATACAAATAGAATTTATGGCCAAAAGACTTACCCAGAATGACTTGAAGAAGGAGGCGGCAGGTCAGGTGTTAGAACATAAAGACTATTATTTTTTGGCAAGTGTAGACTTTTTAAAACAGTCTGAGGAGAGAAAAATCATTATAAATATTAAACATCCACCAACTCTGACTTTTTAAAAAGATTTATTTTAGGTATGTATTTAAAATATCATCAAATATTTCTATTACTTCAAAACATCATTTTGGTAGGTGGGCCACATTATATACAAACCAAATATAAACTGATTTGTCCTGATTTTACTTTGCAGTGTTTTAGATTAAGAGTTCTTTGTGTGCCACCCAAGACATCTGACACTGTTTGAAACTAACAATTCTTGCATTGTAATCCCCACCCACAGATGCTCAGTTTGAAACTGAGTTCAGTTAACTGAAAACACAGTTGAAAACTTACACTATCATCTACATCTCCAGTCTTCCACCCTTTTAACAGCATTTTAGATGCAGGAATCTGAAGTTCATTTTCTAGAATATGTTTGATATCTCCTAGAGAGAAAAACAAAGGAAATATATAAAATACACATGCTTACTGCTTTATTTCAAACAGCAATGAGTTGTACTTAAAAAAACAAGAGCAAGGAAAAATTTACTGTGAGAAGGATTTTTAGTCTCGTTACCCTTGTAACGTACCCTTCAAATAGTAAAGGACAAATGAAGCTTAAAAAAATAATCACAAAGCATGAATGATTGGAGAATCACAGGAGGATTTGATGATTTGGACATATATATTGGTAATTCTATACTCCATACATACTAGACACACACATTTGCAGCTGTGTGCTATCTGGAGCACCAGACTTTGCCAGCAACAAAAAGGGTGCAAATTTCTGATACCAAATTTCATTATCATTAGTCCAGACCTAAGGAACTGGAATGTTCATACAACTGACTGCTCTGACAGCTTTTTCAATGTTTTGTGCATTTTGATGCTCTTCTGCCCCTGTAGTTATTACAGTTATAAAATGATTCAGGCTGGAAGGTACCTCTGGAGCTCATGCGGCCCAAGCCCAGCTCAAAAGTCTAATTAAAGCAGTTTAGTCAATGGCTTGTCCAGCTGACTCTTGAACACATCAGGATGGAAGTTTAACAGCTTTTTTGGCCAGCCTGTTTCAGTACTTCACCACCCTCACAATAACAAAAAAATCTTTTTATTTAATGTGAATTTTTGATGTTGTGTCTATTGTCTCACATTCTCATGCACCTCCAAGACAAGTCTGGCTCCATCTTCTCCATGTCCTCCAGCAGGCAGCTGGAGACAGAGGTCAGGTCTGTACCTTTCTCTTTTCCTCCCCAGGCTGCACAAATCCTCTTCTCTGTGCCCGTCCTCCTGCTAGCCCAGAGCTCCAGACCCCTGACCAGAATTACTGCAGGATCTGAACATCCTTCTTGTGGTGGGTACCTCAAAGCCCAGCACAGAGCTCCAGATGCAGTCTGGCCAGTGGTAAATAGAGGAAAATCAGTATTTCCTGGGATCCATCAGCTATATTCTCACCAAAGAAGCCTGGGACATGGCAGGTCTTCTTCACTGCAAGAGTTCATTGCTGAAGCACCCAAGGTCCCTTTTATTAAACTGTTTTCTAGCCCACCAGCCTTCAGCCAGGTATCAGGTGGGGGTAACATGGAGTTATCCCATGCCAAATACAGGACTTTGTTTTCTTGGAACGTCAGGAGGTTCCTGTAATTTCTCCAGGCTGTCCAGGACCCACTGAACAGCAGCCCTGCCCTCCAGAATATCAGCCACTTTCTCTGAGCAGATTAAGATTTATTTTGATCATTTTTTTATCCAGTTTTTATCTTAACATTAAGACCAGAAAAATCCAACAGCAGAGTACATCAAAGGCCTTACTAAAGCCACAGTGATATTCTCTCCCCTCGTCAACTGAGCCAGTCATCAAATGGTAAAAGGCAAATAACGCTGACTGATTAGGTACAATTTGCATTTAGGAAATCCATGCTGGCTGCTCCAAATCTCCATCTTTTCCCCCCTGTGCTCAAAAAGTGCTTTCAGAAAGATTTACTCCATAATCTTCCCACAGACCAAGCTCAGCAATCACCACTGAACACACGTTCACATTTGCCTTAGCATTTCTTTCATGCTGATGTACTTACAGAAACCCTTCTAACTCCTCAGTGGTTTCACCTTCACCTGAGCTTTGGTCTTCCTAACTCCAAAGCTGCACCTCTCTGTGCTCCTGCTGGGCAGCCCAGCACTACTTTCCACCTTTGTACTTTGTTTTATAATTTAGCTCGGTCAGAAATGCTTTTTTCTTCTGTGCTGGCCTTCTGCCACACTTGCTCCTCTTGCACATTGGAAGGAACTGTTCCTGTGCTTTGAAGAGGTTCTTCTTGAAGATCAACCAGTTCTCCTGGGCCCCTGGGCCCTCCTGGGCAGCCTCTCAGGGGATCCTGCCAAGCAGATCCCCAAAAAAGCAAAAAAATATTCTTTCCTCAATTCCACAGCTGAAGTTCTAATATTTGCCTTGCTCACTCCTCCCAGGACTTTAAACACAAGGCTGCCCTCCATCTTTATATCCTAAAATACAGACAGAAGTTCTACACGAACTGCCTCCTGCCCTAGCGATTTCAGATAAAATTCAGCTATTAATTACTTAATAAGAAAAGAAAAATCAAAGCGGTACAGCTGCGAAATTGTGATCTGGTCGGATTTTGATGTCCAATTTCCAGGGATGTAACTCAGCACAAAGGGAAACCCATCGATAATTCAATCCGATCACCGCTAGGTGGGGCCAGCCAACACCAAATCCACTGCCGGAAACACAAGTGAGGATCAAAAGTCTCAATTCCCAAATTTCATCCCAGACAAAAGGCTGCAGCACGGAAAATTGCTTTCATCAACTACTTCTTCACGTAGCTCCTTATTTGGATCTGTATAAGCTCTTCACTAAAAAATAAGAAAAGGAAGATACTTTTCTTCCATAGCAGAAGCAGATTAATTCCCAGTTTGGGGAATGTAAAAAATAACATGCTCTGCAACACTAGTAATAGCATACTTATAACTTATGGCTTCAAAATGCATCAATTTTAGGATAAAAACAATAAAACTGATAGAATTAATCTTAATTTGAATGAAAGAGTCAAATAAAAATTGAACTAAGAAGAATGCAATGATGTTCTTCACACCAGGAAGAATTCCTCTAATCTTGTCACTAATCCTGTGCAAAAAGAGATGCCATACAGATTCAAAGAGGAAATGCCAAGATCATCTGCTTATAAATAGCTTGCATCTACACTAATCCTACCCCAAATTACATTTTCATGCCTCAACTTAATCATTAATCTCCATTTTGTTTCTGAAGCAAATTCGTAAGAAAACTAGATTTCAAAATAAATATTTGATAGATCACTAACCTTCACAATGGATTAGTGAAATTTTGCTTTTTAAAAGCTGAAAAGAGATTTGAAAATGGTTAGTAGCTGTGGAGGCTGCATTTTCGAGGGAATCTTTTTTTTTTTTTTCTTTTTCATTTAGTGGAGTTTTGTTCCGCTCTGCTTTAGGTCTTGGATTTTTGGGGTTGAATCTTTTCACTTTGTGGTTTTTAACAGTTTCACCGTAGCACCTTTTAATTTCACAAATCCTTACCAACTGTGGAGCTGTCTTCAAGTACTACATCCACATTTCTGTCTCTGTACTCAACCCTGAAGTCAAGCATCCGAGGCTGTCTTTCCACTATTTGTCTAGATGGCACTACGTGGCGAAATGCTGAGGAGGAGGAAGGAGCTGAAGCTGCAGCAGAGTGACTGGTGGGGCCATAGGCTGGCCCATGCAGAGTCTCTACACCATACTCACTGAAAGACAGGCAAAGAAGGTGATTTAACAACTGCTTGGTGTGTCTAACCAGAAGTTAGGAAAGCAAAATGTCAGTGTTATTCACTTACTACAGTGCAGCACATACCTCTTGAGTTATTGCTGTTGTAGCTGAAAATACTGCTTATTAAAAAAAAAAATAGCAATTTTAACATTTCAGGGCTTGGGAGGGCTATAGGAGGTCAGCACTGGTGACAAACAAGCATTTAAAATCCACTATGTAATTAATACCAGAATTATCTTAAGGAGAAGGATTATTTCCTGTTCCAGGAGTGGTGTGACCATGTAAAAATTGGCACCATGGCAACGACCAGCTTTCTACATCACTGAGCTAGTATCCAGAGGAAATGAGAATAAGAAATACAGCTGAAAATTCTGCACACAGAAAGGTATTTTGCCACACCAAATGAGTGAAAAACAAGTCAGATATGAAAAGAGATATATGTTTAAGGTCAATAAATTAAGATAATAAGGCACTTGTTTAAAAAAAAAAATCTAGAAGTACAACAGTAATGCAATGCTGAATTCTAGCTTGCCTCCAAGTTCAAAATCCTGCAAGGCTCCTGTAGATTCCTATAAGGATGTCTCCATACCTGACTCAAGGATACCCACAGCATTACAGGTCAGAATAAACTGGAAAAGCCTCACTACCCAGAAGCACTTCACCTTCCTCAGTGAGCCTCACCACAGGAAGCATGTAACTGGCATTGGAAACAAGTGTAACAAAACATGACATTTCAGGAATATTATTCTAGGAAAAAAAAAAAAAACAAAACCAAAAACCCCTATGATGTACAGAAATCAAATTTGGAAGGCAAGAAACTTCATCAGGTAAGCCTGGGGTGGTGCCTTTCAGATGTTCTTACCAGGAAGATGCTACAGGATCTCAGGGTGGATTTCAGAAATGCTGTGATATAACTTATCTCGTTTCCATTCTTTATCAGAACTTATTTAAAAATTCCTTCTGTTCTCGAGGATGCCATGAGATTCTCAGTGGAAATGCTCCACAGAGCAAGTAAAATCTGTCATCTAGAGGAGGTCTGAACTTTAAAAAGTGCAAATGTGGATGGCATGCACGTCACGGAAGTGCAACAGTACTCAGCTATTGCAAATCCCACCATTGTGCCTTTCACATTTGAAACAGAAAAACATGTTATGCTTGTCAAACAAGGAGCTCCTTCACTTCTCATCAGCATGCTCAGAAGGATGAATGCCCAGCTACAAAGACCCACACTCTCAGACCTATGGCTCAAAAGTCAAAGGCCCATGTCAGAGCTCTACAGAGTACAGGAAAGTCCAATTTCCAGCATTGAAAAAAGCATAAACACCAAGTGATATGTTATTGTCTTCAATCTGGTGGACAAATATGAATTAAGTACAATTAAGTAACAATTCTTTCAGTAGATCCAAGAAGCAATGAAAACTCCAAGTAACTGAATTATAAAACAAAGTGTACTTTTTTCTCTTCAATAACTTACCTTACTTCAAGTCAAGTTGTATTAATTCTATTTGATCCTACCACAAAAGGCATCCTACATACTTGACTAGCAACCTCTAACAGAACATAAAAAGCCTCCCATCAGTAAAATAAACCTTATCTGAAAACCACTGGAAACCAGGTTTCTAAATCTTCTGAAGCCTCCCTTTAAACCACTTCCACTGGAAGAATACAAAACAAGACAAAAACAAGGCAACAGAAATACACATCTGAAACACATCTGACTATCTCATAATTTCTAAAAATTAATAAATTATTGTGAAACAAAAATGTAAGTGGGCACTGGACCACCTTGTGACTGAAGACAGGCATTAACTACTTTAACAATTCCACAGTTTCTTTTACCCAACCAAATATTCTGGTATTTTGGATAGAAATGGTCTGAGGTCACAGCTTATATGCAGAAAGAGTGCTCCACACAACCAAGACTTGCTCTCACATGGACTAAACAGGCCTTACAGTAAATATATATTTAGCAACTTTACTGAGCAAATAGTTTTATCCTCAATCAAAACCGAACTCTATTAAATGACAGTTTTAGTAAGTATTGACAGAGATGTCAAACACCACTTTACCTATACTACATATCTTTTCTAATCACTACATTTTTTAAAACAGTACATTAAGTATTTCTCTGAACAGATTTTTAAACACTATTTTACTGTCTCTCAGGTAGCTCAATTCCTGTTCTGCTGTTTTCAATTGCCTCATCAGCACTTAGAAGATCAAATTTCAGTGACTTTAAGATATCCAAGCATCAGTATGCAAGCCAAAATTTAATTCTGAAGCTGAAAGAAAATCAGTAAAACTACTTTTAGAAGGGAACAACCTTACTTTATCTATCATAGTTTTTGCTGCCTGTAATTCAATTTTAAAAAAACCAAACAAAACAAACAAAAAAAAACCCAAACACCCAAGTACAAAAGAAATAGGGCAGCATGGAGTATCAATACTTTAAAAAACATAAGGAAAAACAAATACTTAGCCAGAAGCATACCATCATCCAGTCTTTTTTTAAAGAGACAACTCTGCAAAGAATGACCCAATCACCACTGAATTGAAAATAAAATTTAACTATTTTGAATAGATGTTTGAGCTAATCCTCTATCAGTATGGGAAAAACTGAATGTTAAATCAGCTTTGCCAGGAATAGAATCTGTGGCTCCAGAAACAGCTTTAAAAGGAGAATTATGTCATCTTTTTAGGATTCAGGAAGGAAAAATAGTAACTGTTACCCAGCATCATTCTCTGCATGTACTACTCCAGTCCTCTGTGCTTACCTTTGTAGAATGCCATTTTCCTGTGGTATAACACCATTTATAGCTGCCTGAAAAGAGAAGACACATTTTGAGTCAAGTATGCAGAACAAAAACACATCAGAACTTTTATAATATGTTTTAAAGAGTGATCAGCTTGCTTCAAAACATGCCCTAAAATGCTCTCTATTTAGTGAATATTCTTGGTGAATGATACTATCTATCATTTGGGTATCCATATAAAATAAAAACCATATCTAAGTGAAAAACAAACATGAGCTGAAGCTCAGGCTCCTGTTTGCATGTGATGGGTTTCCCAGGTGGAATGGCTGGGAATAAACTGCATGGCCCCTGCTGAGTCAGTCTGACACTGTGGGACTCACACACAGGGGACACAGTGGCCCCAGACACACTGAGCCAGCTGTGCCCAGCCCAGGCAGCCTCACAGCACGTCCACAGAAAATCTGATGTTCCCCAGAAGCAGCAGCCATGGCCAAGCCCAGGAACCTGCCCAGCTGAACACCTCAGAGCAGCCCCATCACACCTCACACACACAGACACCACCCAGCCTCCCAGGGAATCACACCAGGGACCAGCCCAACAATTTAAACAATCCTCAGGCAGAAAAGGAAGCATTTTTTTAAGCTGGGTTTATGCAGTTAAATACCATTCCATGCTGTCCAAGGCTTAACAGCAAGATTAAAAATATATTATAGCATCCCACTACTCCCCATTCTCACCCTCATAATTTCTAATATCCTCATATGTCAGATACACCTGACCTGTTGGCCAGAACACCTGGGGAATGAGTGTCTGGTCCCCAGGGAAGAAGGGAACGCTGATGTTTGGCAGTTCATAGATTCCCTGGTACTCCAGGAGGACAAAGCCACACCCTGTGACTGAACTACTTCTGAGCCTAGTTAATCAACACCGTTTGTACAAAGTGACATTAAAAAATATAGCTTAAGTGTATAATAAACACAAAAATAGATGTAATCAAGATTTAAATGCTATGGTTTCTTTTTCTCTGAATATATAAACATGACTTTTTAAAAATTTCCATTAATAGTTAAGGCTACATATGAAGTCAGAAGGTTTTATTGCTGAACTCAGCTAAATTACTGTGATACTGCAATAAGATTTATCCTGCATTTAAAAACAAATATTGCATTAGCAATAATTAAAAATGCAGAGAAGGAAAAGGTCAGAGGTACCCATAAGCTACAGCAACAACCCATGAGGCTGTATCAAATTACAGCTAAAACAAAGTTCCCTACCAGATCAGGTTTTAAATCAGTTTATTCACTGTGCATGGCAATAATCAGTGGTTTCTTTTTAACAACGTGCCTCGTTTATCATCATTGTGGTTTTGCAGTCATACGCAGCTCTTGATCCTGTTCATCTAATAAACCTCCAGGAAAGAGTAGGAGGTTTTGATTTATTTGGGTTTTTCTGGATTGGCTTCTCCCTCCCATACTCTTCAGCACCATACATTTAATTCATGCCAACCAACAGATAAAGTTGGCTGAGAGACAAAATTAACCTTTATTTTGTATCTGGAAGATACAGAGACCAAATACAGGTTTTGTACCACAGAACCTACACTAATAATGATCTGCTGGTGCAACAAAATTCTCTTTACTTGGGGAAAAGAAGCTGCTTCAGCAGCTGTGAAGAAATACAGCAATGTGGCATTTTCACACTTCTGTCAAAACTCTGTCTCAGAGGATTAAATCAGCTCAAACTTCTTCTGAGCCTAGTTAGAGGGGATACATACGATAGAGGCTCCAAGCCATTTTCTTTAAAACTGAATAACTCACTTGTTCATATATCCTCAGTTTTGTAAACTTGATGACATTTAAGGGGCACAGGAGTAAGAAAAAACAGCAGAAGCATTATGTACTTTTTTGATGGAAAGACCTCTATTAACCACACTGTAAAACTAAAGAGTCCAGACACTGTTTGTTAAGCAAGATGGAAGACTAAAATAATGTAGACAGCAAATGGTAGCAGTGCACATGTACATACTGCATAAATATTAAATATCTATGTTCTAACAAGACAGCTATAAGCAGACCCTGCAAAGAAAAAAAGAAAAAGGAACAACCATCTGCTTTAGAATTTCATTGGGAGAAGGTTGTGACTATAAAAAAAAAATAAAATTAAAACAAGAACACGTTACTAAGGCAAGATCTGTTCCAGGCTGTTCTTCCCCAGTGTCAGCCCCCTTTGAGAAAGGCTCACATCTCTATGGTTATGCAAACATTTCAAGATATTACATTTTTGTCTCTCCAAACAAGGATCTTTGATCACCAAAACCACCTTGTGTGGCTAACTTAGAGTCATTAAAAATGTGTGCTACCCTCGAAACAATTCTAATAACCTGTGCATTAAATCTGTTTATAGATTTTATACAAATTAATATATAATGTATTAATATAAGGAAACCATGTCTGGATTAGCAAGCTCCTTCAGCTCCCAGTAATCTGCTGCTGAGAGTGATGCCAGGGAAGCAGCACTCTGCTTAGGCTGCTCTCACACTGCACATCCACGAGTGTCCCAGGGTGCCACAGCTTCCTGATGCTATCACTTTTTAAAGAGTGGAATTCACCTTAAATGGAGAATTATAGGGGCTTCAGAAGGCTTTTCCCAAAGCCTGGGTGTGTCTCAGTGCTGTCCATATACAAATTCTGCAATACTGTCCCATCTTGAAACAGTAATTTCTGTTTTGGTGACAACCTTCAAACAACTACCAGGCCCACAATTTAGTTCACTAAACTATAAATTGAATGTAGCTCTTCTTGATTTATACATTTTGTTTAGGGATATCAATCATCCATGCAGGAATTGAAACAGCTTATTTAAAAATTCATTAAGTACTGCATAGCCTGACCTAATTGGACCTGCTTTGGGCCAGAGAGACATCCAGAAACAACTTCCAATCTCAAGCATATGTGATTCCATCATCCAACAGTACAGGTTATCTTGATAAATATAATGTGTTCAACAAAAGGGTTTTTTAAACAAAGAAGAGGTCAAGAATCTGATATAACACTGGACTGACAAGTGCCCATTACAAAGGTTCAAAGTAAATATTTTTTGGTGTGTTTTTTTCAGCAGCATGCTTCCAAGTTACGGTATTAATATATTAATATATTAAATCCAACCTTTTTGTCTCCTGAAAACATAGGCAACAATAAAGTAATAGGGTTAACAAAAGGTTACCAAATTCATTAACAGTCTGGGCAACATAAAAAATCCGTGGCATTCTGGGATTATTTAGGTACCTAAAGAACACCGCGAAGCAAACTGAAATTTAGAAGTTTTCCTCAAGGGAATATTAACTTAACTATATGAGTCAGTTCTGACTAACTGTGACTATGTTTTGTGAGTACAAAACAGTGTCAGAATGAAAACCAAGAACCATCATTCCTTAATCATCTATTGAAACAACAATGCCAATGACTTCCTTCAAAACACACAATTCTAGTGCTAACCATTTCAAAGCACATCTTAGAGTGACTCTCACCCCAGGGTGCTGTGAATAATGTGAGGTTTTAGATAGCACAAATATTCAACTCACAAGTTGTAAATATTCAGTGGTTTTCATAAAGTTTAAAGATGGACTAGATCAATCATTTTATTTAAAAGCAGAGGTCTACATATACTGATTGAATATTCAAACAAGGCAAGGGGTTCCTTCCTCTTCACAAACTACAAACGGGAGGTAGTTTTTAAATTTCCAGAATTTTCAGAATTTAAAAAGGTATGTTTAGGTGAATTAAGAGTTAAAGGCAGCCCCAGGCAAAGGAGCAGTTAAAGGTTTTTGCAATGGGTGAGGAGGGAGCTCTTCCTCAGTGGCCACCTCTTTCTCCATCCCCAGCTCCACAGCACACAATGGTTTTGGCTGACAGATACAAACTCTTAAAAAATTTCCCCTTTTGGAACCTCCACCCCAGTGAAGAGCAAGAGCTTTTTAAAAAGCACAAGGCAAGATCAACTCTCCAAAACAGGGCACTAGAAAACCAACACATCCATAAGCAAAAAGAGAAAGCAAGCTGGAGCAGCACAGTGCTGGAAGAACAGTCCTTTCAGAGGAGGAGGAGGCTGCAGAAATGTAAATAACCTGAGAGATGCACGAGTTCCACTGAGATAAATAACCAAACCAGCCTAACAAAACCAGCACAAGCTGCTCCCCAAAGAATTCCAAAAGCCTTATTTAAGTTTGACTGCATTCAGCAAGTGAGACCACTTGAGTGTAATTATCAAAGCCCTCACAGAGCTTTACATTTTGTATAATTTTACATTAAACAAACGCAGTAAACAAATGAGACCTGGAGACAGGGTAATAGGAACTGCCATGGTAGATGATCCAAAACCCAAAGATGTCCAACCAAATGGCATCAAGGGCTTGAGAAACTCACAGGGAATTAGAATGGAATACCTTGCTCAAGAGGCATTTTCTTGATTTTCTGACACGTTCAGATTTACAGTATTAGTAATTTTCTTGCGTATTCAACTTAAGCCAATAGCCTCATAAGCACAAGTTTAATTATTTCTATGAAACCCAGTGAAATATTTTCTTGATGAGAGGATTCACTTATTACAACTTTCAAAAATCTATACCCTCCCCCAAATGCTACAAACTCAGATTGTACTTATTTTACTTTCGGTTTAACATGTCTGGCAAGCTAAAAAAACCAAAGTTCTGCATTTTGTGTCTTTATTGTTCATTCTGCCTCTCCTTCCTTTTATACACTTAATACCTTCTTGATATAAAAACAATTTCTCTCAATTCACAAATGCAGAAAGTTTACCCCATGCTGTTTCTACATTAGCAGAAGCAAAGACAGGAAGAGGTGTTAGCCACTTGTAGGATAGTATTTAAAATTATAACAAAAAAAAAAATGGGCATTTTGTTGTTTCACACTCAGAACAAAGAAAAACTTGCTTTAATCTTCAACTCTTTCAGCATTTAATCTTAGATTTATTTTTCTGATTATTTAAGTGAATATAATACCAAAACTTACATACAAAACAGAGGGCGAGATGACACACAAGATGAATATATTGCGGTTTTGAGGTTTGCAGAATAAAAAAAATTCCAGCTGTTATATTTTGGAAATATTAGCCTGTATTCATCTGTGCTTGAGGATCACTCAAAATTTGCTGAATTTAAAAAAGTGTAACGAAATACACTAAAAAGCCTTAATTAAGTAATCCATAATAAATTTTTAAAAATATGTCTTGTCTTTTGTATTTTATTATATAATAATTCATTATATATATTATATATTGTATATACTACAATTATATATATATAATTGTATATATTTTATTATGTATTTTATTATTTCCACAGCACAAAATGGGTTATTAATAATACTCTGTTTACAATTGTCAGTCTATTGCAAATAATTCTACTCCTAATTTGGGCTAAATGGGATATTCTCCCTGACACACAATACTCCTACTTTTATTTTCTGCTTTCATATGATAAACTTCTTATCCTAAAGATTTAAAATCCATTTTTTATTTGATGTTCAAACAAAACAAATGGACGATAGAACTCCAAATGCTTTCTACAATGGAGAAAACGGCTTTTTTTTTTAAAGAAAGGAAACAAAACCCAAAACTGCACTATATTATCCACAAAGAGAAAAAGCAAATAATTGTATGATAAAGGAAAGCACTAGTGAGACAAAGCATCCATGAAAGGACTGAAAAAGCAAAAAAGTGAATTCAAACTGCTTCCAAACCAAAAATCTAAGCGACAAAGGAACATATTTTCACACGCAGCACTAAAGCAAGACAGGAGAAGTGCAAAGATTTATCAGTTCCTTTTGTGGACAGGATTTCTTAAAATGAAACTAACAGAGCTCTGCCATATGCATATATTTCAGTAATAACAAAAAATGTTTTGAAATAATGCTCCTCTAATAACTTTCCTTTTTGCAAATACTAATTTGGGCTAATTTTCAATAGATTTGGTAATAATGGGTACTGGTAGGTGCAGACACATCCAAACATTTGCTCTGACCTGCTCATACTGTGATTTTGGGAAAATGGATGAAAAGTAAGACCATGCATAGATTCCCCCTGCAATCAGTTTACAACAATAAAAAAGAAGAAAATTCCAGAATAAACAGCAGAAGTTTTACTAACTGTAAGTATTAGTCAAATACTGCAGTCAATGTGGATTAATACAACAAAAATACAAAATACTGAAACCAGCTGTATTAATTACCACCACTTCTTTCTGCCCCAAGACACCCAGATTGGACTCAGAGATTTCCAAGCAGAGGAACTTCTGAACAAATTTATGCAAGTACCGAATCTCACTTGTTACAAGGAAGTCTGAGATGTGTATTCTAAACAAGAAATTCCATGAAACCTTCTGCAGATATACCAATCACTTTAACCAGAAAGAGGCTTTCTACAAACAAGATCACCTTGCTACACACACAGCTACTTTGAAACCATTACTTTCAGAGGTTACAAAAATTCATTGCTATGAGTTTAAGTAATAAAGAATATTATTCTGTTTGGATTTTTTAATTAATTCAGTAATATTTAAATTTTTAAATTACTAATTGTGCCTCAGTAGTAAGAGAAGCAATCTCTACCTGTGTTATTTTTGGCAGCCTTTTCAAGGCAAAGGAATGAGTCAGCTCTTTCCTGTAGCTTATGTTATACTTGCTGGCATCTCCCCAGCTTTGCAAGTCTCAAAAGTATTTCCAAGTGCTAGACGTGAAGTTACACCCACAAAGTTTATACAGAATGACAACATTTGTCCCCATCGTGGTTAAAATTTAACCAAAAACTGTAATTGAACTACAATGAAATGTCTTCTATGCATTCTGCTTTATTTCAGCTTGCTTTCTTTACAACAAATATACTTCATGAAAAGCTGCAAAACAATAGGATTGCTAATAAAGCAAAAAATTAACATTTCATCAAAAAATGCCACATGAATACATTCGTACAGATGATTCACTTCATCAGCAAGAGAGCACGCGTTGAAATAGTTTACAATTAGCACTCTAGATGTGGTTTCCCATTTCTCCCTACATCTTTGGTGGCTTCAGCAAATTTTTTTCCTGTCACTCCTACAACATGCCTAAATGCACTAGGAAGCCTTTCAACAGTTAGATATACTTCTAAAATTCTGAGAAAAAAAAAAAAAACAACAAACCACTACATTTCGCACAGTTCCTTAATTTTACATCGTCACTGCCTAATTCCCCAAACAAAGTACAACGGAAATAAAAAATTCATAACTGAATGTGTTCTCCTGGTGCAGTGAAAGTAAAGAACATGCACAGATTTCTAAGAAGCTTTAGGATCAGCACATACCTGAGCTGACTCAGGTTGAGCAGGAATAAAGGAAAACAATCTACTCTCAACAGCCCACTCAAAACTCATTCACAGAGAAAGGGAGAGCAGCTCATGAGGTGTCTCACACATAAAAGTCCCTTGGTCTGAGTCATTATTGTCACAACTTTGACATTTAATGCTGCTTCATCTTCTAAAAGAAAGGAATGCTTATGCTTCATACTAAAACCAATTTTATTAGTCCTTAAAACACTAAGCAGGAGAATCAGATAAATCAAAGGCTATGCCTTGATATGAATATTGGGGAATGTTCTGAACTTCCATAGTTTCACCCTTCTCCTAATTATTTTATGTAAATTTAAATGGCAACTATTTAGCAAATTTGCTAAAATGCAAAGTTCACGGATAAGCTACCTCATGAGAATAAATTTTTTGTTCAGTCTTTAAAAAAAAAAGGTGGATTTTCTTTAGTCATTCATTGTGATGTATTAGCTCTAAGAAAAGTACTACCAGGGAAGAAATTTCAGGATACAAAAAGCCACAGAGGTACTGCCAAAAGCCTAAAGTCCCTCCACTGAAAAGCCATAATAACATGAAATATCAAGTGTTCCAATGATCCCAGCTGTACTCAGCCAACTGTTTAATCACTAACGCATCATAAAAAAATAATTATGCAAAATTTAGCTTAAAAGTTTGGAAAGCAGGAAATCCCACGATGAAGTATGTAACCTGCAAGTTGTCTCAGAATTTCTCCAACATCCTGTGCTGTACTGCTACAGGGGCAGCAACCCAGGGCTTCCAGGATAGGCTAAGGGGAGTTTATTTAAATAAAAATTTACTGTTCAGACATTCAACAGTATTGTATGTAAATCCATTTTCAAGACACTCTGCTTGGAAAGTCTGATGGCTCTAGGTGGCTCCTAGATTTTGTGGTAAAATTTTTCACAAGTAAGGTTCACTTGCAAAATAGCCACAGCACTGGCACAGATGCTGGTTCTTAAATAATTTACTTTGTTTTTCTCCTACTCACAGAGTCCCAACATGACTCAATGACAGACTAAACACTTGTCAAACACATGTTTATAAGATGTGTGCAATTTTTAGTTCAGCTAGTCACAGGGTAATAAACTACAGATACCTCACACCAGCCAATTCACTATTAGAATATTCTAGAAATTTGTTCTGAAATTTGAATGTCTCAGGACAAATAAATGCTAAGCAATATTTGTAGAAGCTACCAATACAGTGGAAGGACCTCTAAAAATGTATTTGCAAAAAATAAGGTTGTTGGGTGATGCATCCATAGAGCTCCAGCAGTACTGGGATCTCAGGAGCTGCTTTTTGTTTATTCTCAGAACACAAAATTCTCTGTTAAAAGACACAAGAGTCTTTTACCATGAACAGAGCTCTAAATTTATTAGTCCCACTGCTTGTTTGATCACTATACAAGAAAAACTCGAGGTTATTTCTTAAGTAACTAAAATTACTTCAGCAACTAAAACCCTAAATTACTAAAGTAACTAAATTCCATCTGTCATTTGAAAAGGAGAAAGAATCTACATTTTACTTTACAATATTGCCAGCAAAGCTTCATCTAAAAACCTTCTCCAATCTTTCCACTCAGAAAGAGAACTAAAATTTCATATACATCATCACAGCAACAAAATACAGCCATAAAACACAATCACAACCCTTTTGTTACCCTCACATGAATAAAGCAGGTTTTTGGAGGTTGTTTTGGGGCTTTTTTTTTAAATGGATGAGTGTGCATACAGCAATGTGGAAAGCCATACCATGATTACAATATAAGCCTATAGACTTACACATTTCATATAATCTTCCACAAAAAAAAATGCATTAAAAGGAAATGTGTTTTACCAAAGATTAAGGCATTTGAAAGTAAATAAAAACAATTCATTTAATACTGTTTTTAAGAATCAACGTCTTCTGTGCTGCATAAAATACACAGCATGCATCTGAGCTTACTCAAAGACACAGGAATGTCACTTTGAAAGCTGCAAAAAAGCTGGAAATACGCAGAATGAGAAATACAACAATTTTTGCAAGCAGGGATCCCTAATTTAACAGAAAATACATTAAAGACTTCCAAAGGGGATTTCTGGGGTCCTTTGTAAAAGACAAGTTCACATACAATTGTGTCCTACTAGGAGAGATTAACACTGCAGTTGAACACACAAAAAATATCACAAAAAAACCCTGCAACTCCTGAATTTCCTGGAGAACAGGCACCGTGCCCATGGGATGCCTGCACCAGTGGGATGCCCATCCACCAACACTCCTGGGGATTATCTAACTCAGGGCTTCCTTCTTCCTTCCCTCTGCTGCCAGCAGGGTTGGGAATGCTGGGCAGGCTCCTCACTGCAGTGACAGTGAGTAAAAACCTACTGAGCTGACAAGAACATGTTCCACAGTGCACCAAGATCCACAAGAGAACATCTATCTGGAACAAAACTTAAAATGCTCCTTAAAAAAACCAAAAAAAAAAAAACCCAAAAAAACAGGGAGAATGTTAGTAATACAGAAGCTCGTGTTCCTGACAGTGAAAATCCCTCAGGTCTAGTCCTCATGAGAGGAACATACCCTCAACTTCTCACTGGTCCCACAGTGAGTGTTGCAATTCTCAAATAAAGAAAACAGCAGGTCAGCAATACAAAATAAAAGGGTCAGTGTGATGAACACCATCACCATAAAGTGCAGTCCTGGTTCCCAGGCACTGCTTGCAATGCAACAGGAGAGCTGCTGAGCACATCACATAAAAACTGAACACTGGCCCACGTTTAAGGAAAAGGGCCATGTGCCAAACTCAAATTAATCACCTCGTTTCTGGAGGCAGACTAATTCAAATCAATCAAATTAACATATAGAGACCACAGCAAAGCTGTTAGTGTGTCAGTTTTAGCAGCTACTACTGAAATTTGCTACACATTACAACAAAAGGAGAGTTACTGGTTAGAGACCAGCAAGAAATACAAATAACAGATTGCTGATAAGTGTCAAGAGCCCATTTTTTGCCATTTTCACCTAAGTGGGCACCACCAAGAGAAATAAAAAATTGCCAAGTCCTACCTGATTTTTCTCAATTTTTTTTTTGTCTGTTCAGTTACTTTTTTCCGAAAGACATTACATAGATAAAAATACACATATACAAAATTGGTACTTATGGCAAAAAAAATCCTGTCTGACAAATATTCTTTTCCAAGAAGTTTATAAGCAAGATGAAAAAAAACTTCCATCTAAGTTATCAATTTAAAATTAAAAGTTCTAGTTGTGAGTTGGAGCTCTATAAAAACAGATATTCAAAATATACAATTTCTCCTTCCAAGATAGAGAATCGCTTCTTGTCAGGTGATTCTTGGAACCTGAGTATGATTCTTGGAGCTGCAAGTCGTTCCAGCTCCAGGTGCACTAAACTGCTGGTTTTACTGAAGTTATACTGTGCTTTGATCCTCTACCAGAATATAGAACAATCAAGCCAAGTACGGGAGAAAGGCACAAAGGTAATTTTGAAAATAAAAAACAGGGGGGAGTTCATATACATACAATCATTATACACAATTTACAAGTAAACTGAATATTGAATGACAAACATCCCTCTCCTCCAATTATTTTGATGAAATTTGTTTTCTATTCAAAGCAATGCTAAAAATTACCTATATTACAATGCCTCTTGGAAAAGACACGAAATAAAAACAATTTTAAATCAGGAAACAGGAGTAACAACAGAAACAGCCATCCTGGAAAAAGCAGCAAATTGAGTGTGGTGAATCCTGCTTTTCATCCAAAAAACCTGTTCTGACTACCAGTCCAGAATATAAAGTCATGCTGCATATGAAGGGCTTGAATTTTTCATCAAATCTGGGAAAGGAAGAGCAGACCACTTCACTTACTTTCATGCACAGACTGAAGCACTGGATCTCAAGAGAGCAAAGAGCTCTCACCTGTGTAATAAACTCACATATACCAAGGTCCACACTGCATAAGGTCAAGTCACTAATGGGTGATTTTCCCTGAAATATGTACCATCATCAGAAACATTTCAACAGACACAGGGTTGGGATTTTTCACACTTTTATTTTATTGTTTTTACACAAAGTTTAAGCTATATTTATCTGTCATTCTTACCTTCACATGCCAAAAGAGAAGGTCAGAGTTTAAACGGGCAAGCTATGAAACCATCAGACAGAAATTCCTAACTTCTGCTTCCTCAGATGGTAAAAATTACTGTAAATTAATACAGCTGAAAGAAATGACACTCAGGAAATAACATACCAGCAACCCTGGGAGGGTTAAGAGAGCTGCATCCATTTATAGCAGAATGCCTGAAGAGATCATTATATTATCTATGTTGATCTTCTGTATCTCACAGAACATCTGAAACATTTCGTCGCCCAGCCTATAATAAGCCCTGTAATTAGGCTACAGTGTTCTAACACAGAAAAACCCCAAGCTGCTCTATCTGCAGCAGACCACCACAAAGGCCAAGTCATATGCAGCAGAGGGGAACTAATTATTGGCAAAATTAGGCTTCGTGATCCCACCAAGCAATTTTTACACTGTTGCTGCATATGAAATTCCTCTGCAGCACTCTTTTTTGTTTTGAGCACTTGAACAAAGCCAAGCAGCCAAACATTTATGAAAGACAGCTTTCCATAATGCTTCAAGCAGCTACTGCAAAACATATAGTGTTATATATTATATATTAAAAACATACAGTGTTATGTATTATAACATATATATAAAACATATACAGCTCTGAGACACTTACATCCAGTTTATTTAGTACTGAACTAAAGATAAATTAGAGATAGTTTATATTATCTTAGAATATCCCATATAGAGGATTAGTGATGAAGACTTCTAATTGGGGGCAAGTAATCTTTTAAAGTTCAAAAATAGGAAGCTGACATTTCAGTTCTAAACTGAAAACCAAAAGGAATTCTGTTTAACTCTTAACAAAATACAAAAGTGACTATTAGAAAAACTAAACCAAGAAAGAAGAGCCTGACAACCCAGGTTTAGCTTTGTTTAACGTAAAGCCAAATGTCCAAAAGATACAGAACATAGTAACAGTAATAGCAAAGACACCTTAATACTGAATTCTAGGGGAAAAAAATGTAGGGACAAAGTAAGCAGCAAGAATATTTCTTCAGTGCAAGTGAAGTTATCCTTAGAAAAGCTTACACAAACACACAGTACTTGTAACACAATGTAAGAAACTTGTTTTGTGAACTTAAGAACCTCTGCTGTCTCTGCACATTCTGATGTACTTCTCTGTCAGCCCATGTCAGTGCCTACTTCCCTGTTTCTGTTTGGGATCCTTCTGCTTTCCAGCTCACCAGGGCTCCTTCTTTTGGTTGTTTTGGCTGAAGTCCCAGACAAATAACATCACCCTTGAGCTGAGTGTCAGAGAGTTCAAGAAGCAACAGGTGCCCAAGGGAATCTTCAACCTGGGTCTTTGGCACAGCCTCTGATAATGCACAACTTTTTTTCCCAAACAGGAACATGGAACTGAGATACAGAGAGGCTGAGTGAAAAGCAAGAGTAAATAATCTCTTTGAGACAAGAACTTCCTTAACTTACATTTTTGGTTTTCCCCCTTTTGCTGCAGGAGTGCCCCTGAACTTTGGTTGATGACATCTGAATAGGATTTGCTTGGCTTTCTACTTATTAGCCTGGGTGCCTCACAGAAGCTTTCCCCATCAGATACTGACTTCTGATTTTAATTCCAACATCATAGAAGTAAAGGAAATGACATTAAAAAGCCTCTGAATCAGATGAACAAAACAAAGTGAAATAGAGAAAATAGAAATTGTGTTCTTCCCATTTACCTAACACTGGAGGCCAAAGGATGGCAGAGGAGCCCTTGCCAAAATCATCATTACCTCACAACTGCTTCATGAACTGTGAACCAAGTTCTTCAAGTTTAGTTTTCCTTAGAAATCAGAAAAAAAGTTTTGGTCTGACATATTTAGTGCCAAACTAAAGGATTTCTTTAATTTTTCATCTCAGAAAAAAAAAAACCAAAAAAAAAAACCAAGACCTTTTAGTTGAATTAAAACAAACCCTCCTCAATTTCTAGGCACTGAATCTGTACTTGACTACTGAATCTAAGGTATAAAAAAACCCAACACAAACAACAAAAATACACCATACAGAGATCATGCACTTTTAATTCCAAAATAAAAAATGCTACATTTCCCATAAGTCATGAGCCTTTCCTCAAGTTCTTTTGAAATGCTAAAAACCCTTGCCTAACAGAGATAGTGGATTCTCTCCCATCCCAGGAACTCCTTTTCTTCAATCTTCTCTTCATTCTTCTGTTTCCACCTTGTTAAATTAGCAGGATTTGGCTTTCACTCCCAACTCCCTTTTTTACAAGAAGGCTGGTTTTAATAAAAATGAGCTAGTGTCCCATTAATGACAGAGCCTTAGGGCATCTCCTTCACTTACAGTCTCCACAATATTATTTTTTTTCCTCTACAACTTACCATTTTCTTTTCATAGGCATTTCTCTCATTCATCTTCTGTCTAATTTCAAAAACTATGTACCTTCCTCAAGTACTTCTTGCATTCCTAATTTTCTACCCTTTCTTACTTTCCCTATGCCTTTTTAAAGCTTGCACATTTGGGTCATTACTTCTTTCCTCTCTATATTCTACTTCTAGATCATCTAGAAAGCACTAGTAAAATTAAGTATTTAAAGGTGTTTTCATAACTTTTGAAGCTTCCCTCTGCTTTCTGCTCATTCTGGAGTCTCAGAACAGACTGCTCTGTTTGCTCTGACCATTTTTCATGGCAGTTCTCTCATTCAACCCAACCTGTTGAGCATTTATTGTAATGCACACAATTTACAAATCCCCCAAAACCACATCCAGCGGATCTAATGGGTTGTTTGGGAACTTCACAACCTGAACAGAATGCATAAATCTCCTTGCCATCCAATAAACACTTGAATTTTCAAAAGAGCTCATGCCATGTCACTACAAACTACTATGACAAAAGCTGTTTTAACTCCATCACTCAACACACATTTGGATTTTTCTGTTTGAAGTGTCTGGTGACAGCCACTCCCTTCTGCTCACTGGTGTCTCAGCCTTGCTTACACCTTGACATGTTGCAAAATAAAGACTCTGCGTTCATTTTAACACGTAGCTTCAAGTGTTGGGAGCTGGCACTGGTTTTTCACAATAGGTTACAGTTGAAACTATATGCACAGTCAATTTTGGAAATACGACTTTTTTATAAAAACTTTCTGATATTTTGGACTGATCCAAAGGTCATTCATTTAGAAAAAAATAAAAAAAATAAACAGAGGAAATCAAATGTTTTACCGTTTAAAGGAAGATCACTTGCTTTTTAATTAAGTTTGTTGTAGTTTACACTTCTAAACCTTGAGGAATTGGATTAACAGTTTCTTTATTTACTAACCCTATGAAGAGTCTTAAAACACCTAGGACTACTTTGCTTGGTTTTATTGGTTTCCTCCTATCTGACAGCACATTGAACCTTGCTGCAAAATAGATGAGAGGTTTTTTCAGGATGAGTGTTTGTTGGGTTTTTTGTTTGTACTCAGTGGTATCTGGAGAGCACCAAATCTACATAAAGTTATGGCTTTAATCATCTGACTCAATTCTGCACAACCACCAACAACAGAAGAGCAACAATCCTAATTTTAAATTAAAAGCACATGAAAATTTGAAAAAGTTGTTTTACCTTCCATTTCTTCCACAGGAACCTAAATCCTCAAAAACCCACGTGTGTATACATAGGTCTTCTTCTAAAAAATACCACCCCTCATAATAACTTCTTACAAAATGAAGCCAAAAGGAAACTAAACTCAATATGGAACATGGCTTTAGAGGACAAGAAAGAAATGAAAAAAGCCTTTTTTTACAATGAAATGAAAAGAGCAGAGCAGGGTTTGTACAACTCAGGGTCACGTTTACTTGGAGATGAGGCTTTAACAGACCAGAAACAGTCTGCACATAACAACCAGCGACGAGACACCCCCAAATTTGAAATAAAGCTACCAGCTGTCTCAGCAAGATGCCATGTCACTGTTATGTGGGGTTGATCTATGAAATCATTTTCTTAGAATACTTACCACTAAATCCCAGTTATTTTGTTCAAGCAACGTTATAGCTTCATCAATATTTTCAATACCAGTACATGCCTAAAAATAAAAAGAACCAGTAAACAGAATTAAAAGCATTGATCAAAATCAGGGTATTAATACTTAGAATTCAATTAATTTCAGCAGGATGATTGGAAAGGTATAGGCTTTCCCTTTCTGTCACAAAAGGGTAATCCAGAAAACAGACCTCAAGTTTTTAACATCAAACATTTAGATATAATTTCCTGTTCCACCAGAGGACTCTTGTGTAACCTTGAGCAAGCCACGTAGGGAAGCAAGACCATGTAGTTATTTGTAAAATTAGGACAATAGTGCTGTCCCATAAAGGTGTTTTGAGAATTCTACCTTCAAAACCATGAGGCACTCACACTACTTTAAAAGGGAGCACAAAAAACCTTGAAGTTCTAGCCCTGTACTAGCATTTTTAAGGTAATGTTAACCCTCATAAAACTGCATTTTGAACTGAGCTTAATTCCAAACACCTCTAGACAGCATGAACTGAGATGCAGCAACCTGCTGCCTTTTTTTGATACCCAGACCTTTTCAACTATTCAACTTCAGCAGGCAGAGCATTGCTCTTCATTCTGCCACACATTTGCTACCATTCACATTGAAGCATTTCAGATACATTTTACCAGAAGAGGAAAAAGGAAACAATTAAGTTTCTTTCTGGAATTGATCTTTCACCCTAACCAAAGCTACACTCTACATTCAAACACACAACAGTTCAGACTTTTATAGATCTGAAACATGACCATGTCCCTTCTGCCCTACCACACAATTATATAAAAGTGTGGTATATAAAACTGCATCAGTAAAATAAAAAAACAAAGCTTTTCACAGTAATAACATAGAGCTAGATAGTAGCAGCAAACAGATCAGTTTTCCTGATTCCCTTCATATCATAAGAGATGAAGGAGGCTAAGCAGACACTTTTTTCCTTCCAAGACATAAAAACCTATCAGGTCATGTATTTCCCATATTCTTATTTTTCTCCCAATTTACAACCATGAAAACACAAAAAGAAGAAATCACAGAGAAATTCAAGGCCTTCCTAAATTCAACCCTGAAAAATTCCATATTTANAGCCCTACCACACAATTATATACAAGTGTGGTATATAAAAATGCATCAGAAAAATAAAAAAAACAAAGCTTTTTACAGTAAAAACATAGAGCTAGATAGTAGCACCAAACAGATCAGTTTTCCTGATTCCCTTCATATCATAAGAGATGAAGGAGGCTAAGCAGACACTTTTTTCCTTCCAAGACATAAAAACCTATCAGGTCATGTATTTCCCATATTCTTATTTTTCTCCCAATTTACAACCATGAAAACACAAAAAGAAAAAAATTCACAAAGAAATTCAAGGCCTTCCTAAATTCAACCCTAAAAAATTCCATACTTACAAAGCACTACATGTAGTATGTCAACACAAAATGGACCAGTCTGAAGGAACGCAAGATGAAATTAGGAAGAATTTTGCCTGCAGAGGGGAGGCAGCAGTTTCTACTGCTACACAGTGCTCTCATGACCACATCGATCCTCTGCAACAAGAAAAATTTTCTCCCACTTGAGAGCATGCTGTGTTAATGCTGAATTTCACTCACTTCACATTGGGAGTGCTAAAAAAACACCACTTTGCTCTTCAGAAGCATNTGTGGGTTTGTTTTCTGGAGGGGCCCCCTTTGGAGTCTCTCTCCCAAATTTGCCCTAAACCAGGACAAAATTTTGGCGCCCAACGTGGGGCTCGAGAGAGAGTGGAAAAACCCTGTTTTGAGTGTTTTTTGTTGTCATTACTCTGTGTTTATATAAAGCAGTTAATAGCCATGCTTTTTGATCTCATAATGTCTATTGGGGTGAAAGCTTGCATGCATTTCTGGTCCCTAGGGTTTTTTGAGATCTTAGTACCTCTATGGTCCCTAGGTTTATTTTCTTATCCTGAAATAGCTCTAGTATTGTCCCTAATTCACAGCTTTTACAGCAGAGGGGCAGTGACCAGAATAGCTATCCATCATAACGTCACCCTAGGACAAACAAGAAAAATTTTCTCCCACTTGAGAGCATGCTGTGTTAATGCTGAATTTCACCCACTTCACATTGGGAGTGCTAAAAAAACACCACTTTGCTCTTCAGAAGCATCATTTTGCCTTCTTTTCCATTATTTCTTGCAGTTATTTCTGAAGTTAAAAATGGGACAGAACTTCAACAAAATCCCCAGCAAATGCTTATACATTTATATACAATTATGTCAGGTAGGTTTGAAGAGCACAGGGCTTGAGCTTGTCATTTCTGAAATCACAGGATGGTTCATACTACCATCAACCTGCCACTGGAACTGATGTCAACAGATCTGCTGCAAAAAAAATCCTGCTTTGAGAAAAAGCTCTGCAGAAGTGACAGTCTGAGATTCTGCTCACATTCGAGCAAAATACACTTAATCTGGTCATTACAGAAATAGTTATTATTTCTCATTTGTCAGCCCTGCAAAATCTGCAGGATCTTTTTAAGAATTACCTTGTGTTCCAACCTACAATGAGAACTCGACCAACAATGTGTTGTTCTCACCCCTGGGCTGTGCAGGTGAAGTTGAGATGGTCCCTACAATTCAGGATTTAACACTAGCTTTAGCTGTCCTCTCTTTTTATCATTCCTGCAGCTCTGCTGACTTGCCACTGTCCTCTCTTAGCCCATGCTACCTGCAAATCAATTCAGCTCACTTCAGCACACTCTCATTTTGAGATAAACTAAACAAAATCAGCTTATCCTTCTGCCAGAGCACACAGTGAAAGGAGTTAACTCACCACAATGAGGGCAGAGTAATTAAACAACTAATTCACCTGTGTGTCTACATCCTTCCTGAATCATCTTTCTGGTGATTTACAATGTAAAACAGAAGTCTGTTCTTGGTCACTTAGCAATGCAGAGTCAGGGTAACAAGAACAAACAGGTGTAAACACCAGCTGAAAATAAAAATCATCAGAATTCTTAAAAGCCAAGACAAGCAGTTTGGGTCACAATCTTTGCACCATTTTTACACTCCTTTTTAATATTTGATTTTGAGGAGTTCTTAAACGAAGATTTCACTTTCCAGATGGACTATTTTTGCTAGTTGTCAATGAAAGAGAAAAACATTTCAGACTTGCAGCAGGAAAGAATGAGTGCAACTTATCAATGTAACCATAAAACAGACATTCCCAGATCTCCCTCAGCACACTGTTAATGTCAGAGTTGCAGCAAATTAAGATTATTTAGAATCTTATTATAATATTTCACTATATGAACATTCAAACACTACACACTACAACATACAAATCCTTGGATCAAGTCAGAAGCCATCAGTGAGACCAAAAACCCCCAGCAACCAAAAATTCAAGTTGCTTCCTTATACCTGCACCATTTCATGCAAGCTAAATTAAAGAAAATCATCTGCTTTGCATGTCTTTGACTTTCCCTAAGGAATTAGGCACTCAAGACAGGCAGTCCCTCCCTGATGGGATGTCAAAGGCTCTGTAGTGACAGATCAGTCCCAGAACAACCTGGCCTGCTCCTGCCTCTGTGTTCTTTAGGGAAGCACACAAAGGAAACCAGCAGGTTCTGTGAGCAACAGAATTAACCAAGTCTGGCTCCTCATGGGTTTGCCTCTCATCCCTAATTGCAAGGGCTGATTTAAGCTTTTCCTATGGCTGGAATATTTATAAGAGCTTCTTTTAATGGACTACTTCCCATATTACCTGGCTGTATTTTCAATATATTTGGAATAGTTTCACTGGTACATGTCCAAGGGACACCTGGCACCTCAGGCCTCACTTATGCAGAAAGGCAGACTAGAATTCACAGGGTTTAATTATTTACAATACATAAAGATGTTTTTCCTCATGTTTATTCCCTTCCTTCTATCCAAGCGAGAAACAAACAAAAATTTAATAGGAAAAAGAAAGTTAAATTTGTTCAGAAACAGAACTGAAAAAACCCTTCAAAATACAGCACAGCAGACCAGCTCTAAAGATGCAAAAATACATCTTTGTTATTGAGCAAGTAAAGTGAGGGGCTGAGGAGAATTTTTTTATTATTCACAGATTTTTATTCAGCTTTATTTTCATGAGAGACCTGCTTAACAGAAAGCATTAAATATTTTAAAAGAAAATTCCTACCTGAATACTACTACATCTTGTTTCAGTGAGCAACCAGCACATCCTCTAAGTCATCAAAAGATGAAAGAAACAAACCACTACAGAAAAGGTAAAACCTTGAAGGCTCACTGATTTGTAAACCATTACACATCAGAAGGAAACCAAAGAATTTTTTTTGGAGGACAAAGGAGAAGAAAAGGTAGAACAAGTTCTTCCTCCTCTCTGCATTTCCTGTAAATCTAGGATATCATTTTCAGCCTTCACAACAACTCCAGAGACTATGCAGTCACTTCTGTGCTTTTCCAGACCACACAAGAGGAAAACGAATGCGAAGATGAGAAAACTATTGTTGTGTGCTGAATACATAATCAGATTCTGAAGATAAAGTTACTGAATGTTAAAGCAACTTTCTTAGCATCCTGCTTTTCCAGGGCAGGTAAGTGTTTCCACCAGGCAGATAGAAATTTTCACATAAAAAAATTTCAGAGTATTCTCCAAATTTTTTTTTCCAGTAGCTTCATAACCTCACAGTGATGGAGACCTCACCCTTGGAACATTTCACAGGTAACCATTAGGGATCCTAACTTTGCACAGTAACATTAACCTTAATAAAAGAAGCAAAGTAGAGACTGAGGAAACAATTCAACAGGAAAAGAATTTGTGAGGGCAGACAGACTCCGAGGCATTTGAGACAAACCCAGGAGCTGCTTCCAGAAAGCTGCAATGCAGGATGACAGACTGGCTCTTCTAAATCCCTTGCAGGGTGGTCTGACCCCAGCAGCTGTAACAGCTGGATCTGGGTTTTGAGACCCTGTGTGACACCCCAGCCCAAGAGCACAGGCTGCAGCCCACCTCCACACCCCAGGGAAGCAGCTGCCTTCCCACCTGGCAGCAGCTGCTCCCCGGGCACCTGCTGCAGGGATCCAGGCAGCTGTTCCCTGGCAGAGCTGGGAGGGCCAAGTGCAGCTCCCAGCACAGAGCTGGGCTGTTCCTGCAGCACAGCCTGGGAGGGCAGCATGCAGCTGCTGAGACCCCCACAGCCAGGCCAGGGCTGCCCAGACAGGCAGTGGCTGCAGCAGCTGCACGGGAGCTGGCAGCAAAGGGAATGGCAGCAAGGCAGGGTGACTCTCACCTGTGGCACCATTCCCCTTCTCAACAAGGCAAAACGTGGCAGGCAAAGCATCCAAAAGGCCACGTTTGGCCTGAGTTTCAACATTCCTTTTTAACAATTCCATGTTTCCTTTGGCTACTAAAACAGTAGCTGTATTTTCTCCAAAAAGGGACCATCTCTAAGCTAACCCAAACTAGGCCTAGACCAGGCTGACAGACAGCTGAGAATTACACTGGGTTCCACCCACTCCTGTAACAGATGAAAAAAAACCAAAACTGTAGCTCAGGCCATCATTTCAATGTTTATGCAAAGCTACAATACCCAAAGAAACAGCTGCATGAAGGCATCAAAAGATTCTACAGGATTCCCTAGGAAGAAAAGCTTTCCCGCTCTGGGATCTCCTCCAATAGCTCAGGAAGTCAGCACTAAAACACCTGAAAGTGCACAGACAGCACCTTAGGAGGTGCTTACTTTTGAAAGCATCAAATAAATTTTTATCATTAGATAGAGCATGGCAACTAAAGATAACTCTATTCCATAAAGATATATGAGATTTTCAAGAGACATAAGAAATGCTGGCAAAGGACATCTATTGTTAAAAATGAATTCACTATTCCTTGGGTCTCTTCAAAAGTTGAGAGAGACTAAGAGCATAGAAAATTCTTTGAGTTCAGGCCACAAACCTGCTCAGAAGGACAAATGAATTACCCAGATCAGCAGCTTAAAAACAACAAATCACTCAGAGATATTCTGAGTAGCATTTGAGATATAGCAAATTATATTACTTATCTCCTTCCATATTTCCTCTGTAATAGAACCAAGATTTACCTTACTGTTTTATTCACCTCTTCAATTACAACCAGACAGTTCACAGACACACTTCAATTCCCTGCCAGGTTTGCATATCTCCAAAGACAGGGAGCCTACAGCCTCTCTGGGCAGTTTGTTCCAGGGCTTTACCACCTCCACTGAGAATTGTTTTTCTTATATTTAATTATAATTTCCCAAGCTGTAACCTATACCCACTGCCTCTCACCCTCAGAGTCCAACTCCAAGAGAAATTTGATTCTGTATTGTCTGTTATCACCCACTGTACAACTGAGACAGCAACCAGATCCTCCTGCAGCCTTCTCTCCCAGGCTACGCAGCTCCCTTAACATCACCTTTCACACAAAAATGCTCCAGCCCCCTCCCTGCCTAGGTAACCCTTCACTGGACTTGCTCTGCTTTGTCAGTGGAGTCACTGACACTGAACACAGCACTCCTGGCAGCAGTGGTCTCACCTGGACAATGAGAAAGAAAGGCCTCCCTCAGACTCCTGGAACACCAGTGCAGCCCACTGCTACTTCTAGAAAAATCCTTAATTCCAAGCATTCCTAACAAAAATCAGGGTTCTGGATGCAAGATTTTTAAATAATCCAATCCTGAGTTTCCTCTTTCTAGAGTCAACCATTGCACTTTGCTTCCTTTTCCCATCCATTATGAGGAGAATGGCTCAGTAATCAAGGATAATCATCAAGTCTATAAAGAACCAAAGTCCACTCAAACCCAGAAAGATTTAGGAAACTAATTCACCCATGACATAATAATAAGTCAGAAAATTTTCTTTAAACTCACACATACACTATTACAATGGCAATTCAAAGCTACTGAAACAAAGTGTAACATTTCTTCCCCCAAAAGAGGTAAAGTTAAGCCAACATGCTCAGCCAAGCTAAAGCCTTTACTTTAATACAATAATATCTGATTTAAGATGCCTGTGTAACTCCCTTCTGGGCTATCAAGAGATGCAGCACACTCAGACACTCACAACCGAGATTTTTTGGTACCTCAGTTCTACTTTTCCCAGAGTCCCACTTGTCCCAGGATCACCTCCACAGACTTCATCAGCTACACCCCTCTGTGGCATCCCTGCTCATTCTAACCTGGCAACAACCCTACCAGTGAATCGAGACTGTTCTTACTATGAGTCAGCCGTGGTTATTAAATTAACTTTTACTTCTGTTTCAGGCAAACACTAAAAAAACAACATCCAGGCATATCGACCAAGACACAGACTCAAAGGTCACCTACTGCAAGCATCTAACTGATAAGAATGCTTCTCTGTTTTTACATAACTCACAGGACCATCTGGTAAAAATTAAGCAGATTCATCAGCTGTTCATTTAGCAAAAACAAGCTAATTTACTTACCAGCATCAGAAATCAAGAAAGGTTTTTAGGCAAATATGCCAGGATAAAGTTTGGCCCAACGCATTTCAACTCCCACACCCAACTACTTACAAGTTTCATCATTCTACTATTTGAGCATTCCCTTAAGCAAAGCGAGGTGGGGAGGGAAGAGGGGAGAAGGAAAAAAACCATATTTCTGAAGGTCACAGAGACATTTCAACCTATAGCTTACCAAGCAGACAGGAGTGAACTTTGCCCATGCTCTGAGATGACTGCAAGCCTTCCACACAGAGCAAGCTGGGGACAAAGTCTAAACTGGTAGCAAGAAGCTCTAACCACTTCTCAGCAGAACTAACTAACTCAGCACCACACTAACCACTTTCAAATGGATTCCAGCAGGCTGTGAACTCTCTCAGGACTCTGGAGCAAATTCTGATTCCAGAATACCACGAAGGCAGATCCCTGGGAAGCCCATGAGCCGAGCCAAGGCATGAACTCAAGCCCCATGCTAACACTCCAGTGTTCAAGCCACACACGTTACATACAAAGAGCAGTGGTCAAACGGAATTAAAAAACAAACCAAAAGTCAGTACCCATTAATTAGTACCCTACACTACCAAACCCATTTGTCTTTCCTGAGGACTGAAGACAGCCTTTACCCAACAATACAAAACTGTTTTAGCTAGGATTATCCCAAAGTTTCTGCGTTTGTTTAATATTTTTATTAAGTATGTCAGTGAAGGCAAAACCCCAAGGTTTCCTGAATCATTTTGCCCTTACAGTATCACAGAAGAAAAACTGATGGAAAAAAGAAAATAATTGTATGAGTCAAACAAATGCTTGCTGCCCATTTGCACTCATCTCCTTTCTCCTCATTGTCTCAAAAGCAGCAGAACTTTAAAAACAACTCAAGAATAAAAGTCACTTTCTAGATAAGCACACAAAGAGTACTAATCCATACAAAAGAATATTTTAGTCAGCATTCCACAAACACTCTTTTTAATTTTTGTGAAGAACAGACAGCAAGGAACAGACATATTCCTCAAAACCTGGAAAAGGCACTGGCATGGTTTAACTCCAGCCAGCAGCCAAGCCCTGTGGAACTGCTCACTCACTGCCCCAACAGTGGGGCCAGGGAGAGAATCAGAAGGGTAAAAGCTGGAAAACTCACAGTTTGAGACAAAGACAGTTTAACAGGGAAAGCAAAAGCCACCCATACAAGCAAGGCAAAATAAGGAAATAATTCCCTGCTTCCCATGGGCAGGCAGGGGTTTAGCCACCTCCAGGACCACATGTAGTGGTTACTTGGGAAAACAAACACATCACTCCAAAGATCCTCTCTTCCTCTTTCTTTCCCCCACAAGCATGATGTCATATGGTCTGGAAAATCCCTTTGGTCACTTTGTGTCCCCTGTCTCAGCTGTGTTTCCTCCCAACTTCCTCAGCTCCCTTCCCAGTGTAGCAGTACAAGAAGCAGAAAAGGCCTTGGCTCTGCACAAACCCTGCTCAGCAATAACAAAAACATCTCCTTATTATCAACTCTGTGTTCAGCACAAATCCAAAGCTGTAACAGCCACTGGGAAGAAAATTAACTCTACCCCAGCCAAAACCAACAGGTATCCAGAGCAGGGAAACAGAAGCACATTCAAACTCCAAGTACAGGTCATACCAATAGCTGAGGCCAACAAGGGCTGAAAAAAAAAAAAAAAAAAAAAGTTTTCCAAAGACATTCAAATTATATAAGCTCTGAAAAGCATCAGGACAAGAAAGCCTGACAGTAAGACAGTGGGACCAAAGGAAGAAAATAGTAGAGAAGTATTCAGAGAAGGCAAGGGCTTATCAGAAAAGCTACATGAATTCTGTGCACTGATAGCCACTACTGAGGAACTTTGGGATCATCCTGTAACACAGCTGAACTGTACAGAAAACATTCTCATCCTAAAATGCCAGCAGAGACATACAGAACAGACCACTAGATTTGTGAGAGTCCCCAGAACTTTAAAGGAACTTAAATACAAGTTTTTCATAGCAGACTCTTCTTTATCCTCTTCAAATCAGTCTTGATTAAAGGTGAAATCAACACCACATTCTCACAGTGCTAACATGAGATTTTTGTGGTGCAAACCAGAAGGGGTTAAGATTTCTACAGTTCAAATTTGACTTCTGTACCGATAAGAAAGCAGAAATTCCAATGAAGTGTATTGAATAGGCTTAGTATGTACATTTATGTGACATACTGAGGAAAAGTGAACACAGCCTCGATAAACTAAACTCACATGTCACAAAACTACTCAAATGTCTCTCAAGAACTCAGTCAGCTGAAGAACACAAGACTAACCCAAGCTGACACAGTTTATTTCCAAAGTTTTACAATAAACCCCATCACCAAGCTTTCAAAATGCTGACTTCCAGAAACCAGGATGAGGCAAATCCATTCACGTCCTGTTTCTTTCAGCTCTTTCCTAAGGACCAGCCACTGCTGTAGAAGAGACATTAGGTCAGCTGGGTCTTCGATCTGAGCTGATATGGCACCTTTGGTATTTGCTCACACAAACAACCTGACCTTTAGAAAAAAAAAAAAATTATAGAAGTGACTCAGTTTCAGTGTTCCTGTCTTTAGAAATTGCTTTCTGCAATAGATAAAATATGAAACCTATATAAAATAACCCAAGGGCTAACGTATTCTGTTCTAGTTTCAAAATGCCTCTTAAGAACTTCAGCTTTAATGAATTATCTTTTGAAAGCATTAACTACTGCTGTGGAACAAAGACCTGCTCAACCAGTCAGACACAGAGGGCCAGCAGATGACTATTTCGATAGACCAAACAACATGTCAGGCATACAGGAGGGCTTTGATTTTCTCTTTGAGCAGTTTCTTTTTTTACAATTCCACATTAACTAGTCAACTCTAAAAAATGGGCTTAATTAGTAGGTATCAATCCAGCCAGTAAGCATGTCATTTCCTTTCATCCAAATAATGAGGGACGAGTAAAATGTGAGGTACTTCCCCAGGCCTTTTATTCCTACAGAAGTTAAAGGAAAGGACTCATCTAATGGCTGCCCCACATAAGCAAAAATTTATTCACTGACTAAAAAAATATTAAATCATATCAGATATGCCATGTACAAAGCTACCTTTTGCTTCTAGTATGGAAGTGGGTGAAAACTAGGCTTGCAAGGGTAGCTGAACCATAGGAGCTGCCCAAATACAGAGGAAAACTCGACCCTGCCAGGCTTTCCAGTTCCAATACAATATTCTCAAGATGGGAGATTTTCAAGGCCCCTAAGACATGTAGCAAATGGCTCAAATGCCCATCCTCTCCCACACAAAAATATGAACTCAGTAAGTGTAAAGTTTACTGTAAATGATCCTTGCTTACCAAGATATATTCACCATGTGGTATTTTCAATATGACAAATACTTTTTACAGTATCTTTCAATGAAAGTCCATTCTTAGCTTTTGGGAGTACATATAATTAATAATTTCAATATTATAATTAGTATTGGTTGTCATGGCATTTGTAAAAGGATCCTAAAGCTACCACCTCTCAATCTGTTTCAGTGACCTACTAACCCAAATACCTATATGAATGGGCTGACGGAAATGGTGACATGATTACTATGATGTGAAGAGTCTTTTCAAGGTAATTGAATGAAAAAAAAAAACAGAATAAACCTCTTTCTAAAGTCAAATGGGTGCTCCAGTGGTAAATTATTTCGGTTCCTACAGCAGGGGTGTAATGCACACAAATCATAGTCATAGTAGCCTCTTTCTTCTCTATAAATGTCAGTATTTCTAATTAACTATCTGCCCTTACATCAGAGAAATTAAATGCCATTTCCATGAAAAGCTATCAATGGGAACATCCAAGTTATGTTTCTAAAAGGAAACCACTCTTACTCTAACTCCTTACTTGTGATTCTGGAACCCACTTCACCTTCAGTTTAAAGGCCAGTAAATCAAATTAGCCTTGTTCTGATGAACCTGAACTTTGGGATGGCAACTGAGCCTAAACATATCTAAAGAAATGAAACTCCAAAATCGCACAAAGAATAAATTAATAGAACTGATGGCAGAAGTGACTGGTAGCAGACAATGAAAATGGCAATAAGCAAGCTAGAACACACTAAGCATGCAGTATGTTTTTATTGTGTCTCTTGGCCCTAGGGCCGTTTACAGCAAACCAAATTAACTGTGCTCCAAACCAAGAGCTACCAGTCCCAAAGCTGTTACTGACTGTGTAATGCACAAAATTATAATGTGATAAAATCCAACACGGACTAAAAGGATTTCTAATCAAAATGCAAATTAAGAGGCCTCACAAGTATGAACTTCAACATCCTAGAGTGTCCTAAAGGCCTCTTTTTTACACTGAAAAACAGCCCTGTTATCTATTTTAAAATTTAACTAAAGATACAGTAACCTATATCCACTAAAACAGGTCAGGTGAAGCAGTGCTGAGCATCTGGGCACCTGACTATTAGAAACCAAGCAGAGCCCACTTTTAACTAAAGACACCCAGTAGGAGGGATGATTAAACAAACCTGTCTATCCAAACCCTGATTTCCAATCTCTAGAGCACTGGATTTCCTTCCAGCTACTGTGGAGAGAGCTGCAGAGCTTAGTTCAGCTCCCACTGCACTCTAATTCTACAGAGAGGCCACACAAAAGAGGTTTGGTCTGAGTAAGACTGAGGTCTAAGCTCAGACAGATCTGAACAAATGTACACCCAGATATTTAGGGAGACCTTCTGATGAAAATGTAGGCCTCCAAGAACTTTAAATCTTTGGAACTCTCTTCAGCAACTACCTTTTGTTGAGGACCTCGTTCCAAATTCCCAAACACTCCACTGAAAGCCTGCAAAAAAAAAAGGCAAGAACAGCCCTTCCTGCCCCAGTTCCTTAATGACAAAACATGTCTTTTTCTTTCAGAAATCAGTATTAAGGACATCAACTTTGAGATTTGTTCAGAACTCACAGAGAGTGGTTTATCCTTACAGAAATGTTTGGAACATTTTCCAGCCCCCATCCTAAATCACAGTCCAGAATCAAGGGTACTGACTTGAAGCTATTCCTGTATCTGCCTATCTTTTCCACCCATCAAATTTTTAAACTGTCAATAACTTAAAATGACAGAAAACCTGAGCCACCATGCCAACAAACACAGAAGAAAGCAAAGTTCAGTTAGCACCCTTCAAATAAAGAATACAAACCTAAATTCTGCACACAGACGGTTGGACAGTGAAAACTGCTCACAACTGAGATCATCTTCTACAGGGCTGAAGTAGACAGAACAGAAAAAAAACCAAACCAAACACTTTATCTTGTCAGTCATTTAACAGCACTGTGTTAACCTTCAGGTGAAAAGATTCTCCAGTTTCTTTAATTTTTGCCATTCCGGAAGGAAACAAGTAGATTGAATTGCAATTAAATCTTCAAAAACAAACCAAACAAAAAAATAAAGAATAAACTGATGTATCACTGCCATGGTCAATTTTGTAATTTAAAATACAATTATTTAGCATGTTTTCTCACTCTGCTGCAACTGATGGCATTGAGGTTGCTCCTTCCCAATTCCCACTTGCTCCTCCCACAAACCTGTTTTCATGAAAAAGATTAACCCAATGGTGAAGTTGGAAAAAAAAAAAGGACATTTTTACACACAAGTGTGTGAATCACACAAAAGTAGTCTGTTATCCTGTTTAAAAAAAAAATGGAAAAGGAAAAATAAAACCACATACCTTGGTTTCACAATGAACATAGATGAAAGAAGAAAATGACAGAAATCCGTTGTCTCAATAAAATCTTTGAGTTCTGTCATTTCACTCTGAAATCCTCCCACCCTGACCAAATCCTGAGCTACTTATTTATTTAGTTAATGAAAAAAATGTGAATTCTTTGAAAAATTTCCCCCTGAAGCTCCAGTGTTTCAGATATTCTTGTAATATATGGACACACAGGAGCTGGCAACTCCCATAGAACTGCAACCCTCAGGCCCACTCCACATTTAGGATTGTTGTGAGGACAAGCACACAGCATGAATAAAGTGATCCTATAGGTGGCCATAACTTGTAAGAACAAAAAGATATTCTTGCTAATTTTAGTCCCAATTCTAAGTGAAGCTGCAAAAGCAGAAGCAATAGTGCTAGCATGCAAAAACATCAATATCTGACACTTCTGCCAATGTTCAAAGTTAAACTTTGGGAATGAAAACCAATCTATGTCAATTAAATGAAGCTCTGTGCAACTAAATTTTACAATTTAAGAAGTAAGAATTTATTTTCTTTATAGTGAAAAGCAGACCCCAAACTGCAAGAGATCATGAGTGTATCTGTACCACGTGAGCAGCTGGGTATCCCACTGAGGATGGAAGAACACTGCAGTTAAACACAACAAACAGCAGAATAGTTGATAAAAAATTGGTAGAAATTATATGCCTTTATTTCCCCCATTCTGAGAAGTATGTTGCAGCATCACTCTTACCAATTCACATGCAGCTACCTTTTTGAAGAATTTATGCTGCTAACACAAGCTGCTGTGTTGTTTTATTTTTTTTTTTCCTATGGAGTTTTTCCTTTATGCCAATGACACTTTGTGGAGAAGTTCTGAATTGCATTTAGTAAAAAAAAAGCTAAAACTTGTTTGTGTGCTGAACTCCACACAGCTACTTCCACTGAAAACAATCAGACTACTCATGCACAAAGCAAAGCTCCTGCATAATCTTTCCTAAGTGTGGGCCTAAGAAGGAAAAGTTAGGCAGGTTGCTTATACAGCCCACATGCATGAATACTTATTTTGTGCTCCCTGGGTAGCACACAGTAGCCTCATTAAAAAGGAGAGGAAAAGAAAATAATTATAAACCACACAGAACAGGCCGAAATTGTTTTGAGACATTACGCAAAAATATTTTGGTAGATCACTCACTGTGCCTTACTCTGTACTTAAAATATTTCATAAAATTCCATGGGTTTATGTATATCTGTATATATATATATGCAAAGTACTTTTTAAAAAGTAATTCTCTTTAGTACCTCCAAATGCAAAAGTAACCTGTTACTACAATCAGAGCTAAAAAGAAAAAAACAAATGCAATACAAGTTCCTCCTCCAGCTGAAACCCAAGGCAAAATCCCTAATAACTCTGGAAGATACAAAATAAATCCATTAAAGCGTCACAAAAGCAACAAGCATCAGTACAATTATGATTTCATTTATTTTTCTTTTAATGGGGAGAGAAAATCCTTTCAAGTTTTCAGAACTTTAAAGATCACTATTCCATCCCCCTTAAGCATAACTTGGGAAAGGTGAGGGTGAAATGGTAATGGAAGTTTCCCTCCCAATTTAATTCATCAAAGATTAGCTGAACTAAACTACAAAGAATTGCTTTTGAAATTTTCACTGTGTGCAACATTCTTCAACAAGACACCTCACATAAACATAGAAGATGGCAGCAGAACTCTGAGAAACGTATTTATTAATTAAAAGGTACAGAAAATATAGAAGGTAAAATCATGCAGAATTACTTTGCACATAATGTTTTATTCTCCATTTTAGATTCTTAGTGAATGAGTTGTAAATTCCAAGTATTTAAAAGACCCAAAAACCTTCACTGTTTTGTAACAGCCTAAAGATACAAGGCCTAATAATGACTGACATTGTCCTTTACTAATCTGAAGCTTTAACAGCATGACAATTAACAGTTCAGTACTTCAAAATCAGACACTTGATATTATCTTTAAAAGAAATACAATGAAACAGAAAAACAAAGCTGTCTGCTGAAATACAAGAGGAAAATGTTTGGGTTCTTTTTAAGGATTGGTATATAATAAAATATTTCTTGTGTCCTGGGTTCAGGCACATTATATCATCCACCCTTGGTCTAAAACTGGTTTCTGTGACTCCACCACCCACCTGCATGTTTGCAATGATACTTACTTGTTTTCATGGTACCAAGCACTGCAGTTGCTCTTAAACTTTTATTAATGGTTTCAAAATCCAAGCATAACAATACTGTAAAATAGCATAAAACACCTGGAAAGTGTAAATCTGTACTGAAAATTCTATGAAACAAATAATCTTACGTTCACCAGCCACTAATTTCATCATCTGGGATTGCTGATTGTAAATTCAGGTAATAATGTGGGATCCTGTAATAATTTGTTCCCACAGGTATGAATGCAGAATTGGGGTCTCAGCTTCCTTTCACACAGTGTGCTGTTCCTGGGAAAACTCCTCTGTGAAATCCCAGCCCTAAAATTGGGATGTCACCCCTCCAAGCATAACAAAGTAGTATCAATATAGTAGCATTCTGTAAGCATTTTAATGAGTGTGTAAGATATTGGGGTACAGAAGGGGATGACAGTTCCCTGCTATCAGCTGGGAACTCCATGAGTTACATCAGGGAGATACCAGGTACCTTTTGCAATAGAGGAATTACTTAATTACATAATACACCAGAATTACTGTGCACACTACAGTCACCCTACCTGTAGCTCCAAGGAAACACACACACAAAGTGAATTGGAGGTTTTGGTTTTTTTTCTTCTTAACTAAATGAAATAGTTTCATTGCTAACAGCTGGAAAACAGTCTTTTAAGAAGCTGAACATACAGATGGCAGTTTTACAAATCAATCCAAGAATATCCAGGTGTCTATCCATGTAAGAACAAACAATGCAAATGGACAGAGCTTTAAAAAACACCTGATGGATTGAAAAGCAAATATTTAAAAAGTATATTCAAATATTATCTGATTCCCTTCCCAGACGTATTTGGCTCCCCCCACTATTTCAAATGCAGGTATCTTCTACTTTTTTAGCTGGTCTTAGAAAAATTATATAAAAACAAGGAATATTAATAAGAAGTGCTATACACTCCTAAACACATCACTTTTACTTACAGAAAGACTTTATTTTGGGAATAAGGTTTATAAGTCTAAAGTTAAATTAAAACCCTTTCACAGAGAGAAGGAAAGGCAACAAACAGCTTTGAAGAGCACATCCCTCCCTTCTACACAAACACGCTGTTGTTTGGAATGGGGTGGGAAGAGTTTTACCGTCATCACAACAGTCATAGGCTGAGGCAACCATGAAGTTTAGTGTTGATGCTGGAACGGAAACACCTCTGTTCAGCACTAATCTGTAGTACCAGCAAGTGATTCACTACAAACACTGTGACAAATCATGCGGACTGGTGAGTTTTTGGATCCTCCCTGGCATTCGCCTCTTCCAAGGGAGCTGCCTCACAGCTGTCCCAGGGCCTGGGTGGTTGCAGAGGGTAGGAACAAGCAAAGTGGATGAAAAAGCCTTTTTTTTTATTATTATTATTATTAATTCAAAACTGAAACTCTCTAAGTTAAAGAAGACATTTTGTCCACGCACCTTGAGAGAAGAGGGCACACGCTCCCCATTTCTGACAAACAGAAAAGAAGGAAAGCGAGAGCGGAGGCTTCACAGGGTGGGCTGCACACCCACCACCCCGGACCTCCCCACAAAGAACAGGCAGCACAGCAACGAGGAGAAAGAGAAAAAAGCAGCGAGAGGCCACGGCTGTGCGGCGGCGGCTCGAAATTTACCTGGAAATCAGCCAGTATCATTTCTCGGTCCATGTTGGACGCCATTGCAGCCAGCTGCGTCCCGGCTCTGCTCGGACCCGCGCACCTGGAGCCGCTGCCGCGGGGAGGACGGGGCAGGGTGGGAGCTCAGGAGCTCATGGAGGCGCCGCGCCGCGCTCGGGCTCCCGCGGCGCCCCCGGGCTGCCCCTGCCGGGGCCGAGGAGCGGAGGAGGCAGGAGAGCGGCGGGCCGGGCGCGGGGCCGGGAGCGGGCAGCGCTGCCTTA
>VZTB01016548.1:174225-199769 GCA_013397245.1 Thryothorus ludovicianus
TTTTTTCTATTTTTTTTTTTTTCCTTCCCTCTCCCCGCAGCCGGGACTGGAGTCTCCTCAGCGAAACTCCGGTGAGTACAGAGAGAAGGGACCCGCGTCTCGCCGGGGGGATGTTTCTAACACATCTTTGTGGCCGCTGCCGGGCGGCGGCGGCCGGGCTCCCGCTGCTGCGCCGGGCTCTCCTCCCCCAGCCCCGCGTCCAGGGATGCAGAAGCATCTTCTCCCACCGCAGCTCACGTAGAAGGCAAAAGCAAGCAGGTTTGTCCCCAGGTTTCCTTATAAAAATGGGTAGCAAGGTGTATCTCCCAGCCGGAGCTTTTCGTGACCTTGTGTTACATTTTAAAATCAGGCGAGAGAGGGGGGGAGGAAAAATCCACGCTTCTTGGCTTCTGTGTCACAGAGGCGAGAAAATTATCTTCGGATGTAAAGTACATGGCACATTTCTGAGAGCCAGATGTGCCAAGCCTGGCTCTGCAGCCCTGATCTACAGAGCACCACTCGGAAAAAAATAATAATTCACTTCTGCCATGGCTCTGAGTGGTAAAATGGCTTCTGCGTTTTGAAGAAGCACTAAGTACAAATCACCGGGGACATTTTACAGTGCCAAAGGTTCCTGCTTGTCATTTTGTACTTTTTCCCTGTTTGAATTACCTTTCAGCACAGTATCGGCTGTGATTGTGCGAAGTTCAGCTTAAGGATCTACAAGAAAGAGAACTCTCCTATGTTGGATACTTCAGAATAACCTTGACCTTTGATTAGTGCTTATCCCACAAGATAAGTCATGCAGGGAAAGCAGGGAATTGGGCAAGGCACCTGCAAAAGCACAAATGAAATGGCTCTATTTTTAAACTAGTGTTAAAATGGCTTCTGAATCTGACAAAACAAGGGGCACTCAGGGGCTAAAAGACAAAATCTAGAGCTCGGTGGCAAATTTCAGTTTGATACACACAGGACCCCAAGCCAGTTTTCTCTTCCCCAGATGCTTTTTGTGCTGTTAGTGCAACCAGACTCAAACTGCCAGAAAGGGTAAATTCCCTCTGAAAGAAACTGAATCAGCCAAAAGTATAATCAGCTTTTCAGGGAAGTACAAGACCACTGAACCATGTTTCCAGTTGCATTTCTTTGTTCCCCTGTAACTGTTTTCTGATATTTGCAGCAGTAATCATAAGGGCCACTAGCATTTATGAATGTTTTAAATTAAAGAAGCTTAATTCTGGGTAGGAAGCTTGAAACATTTTCTTCACAGCGCAGCCACTAAAAGGTTAAAGTCGATTCACAGCTCCTGTGAAAGTTTTCCTTCAGCAGATAGTGCCTATCAAGATGGTCTTTCTTTCTCCTGTTACACCCTGAGAGCAGGAAACGGGGCAGCATTTATATTGCAACACAGCCCTCTTCACTCCTCAATATTAAGATTATTACCGGCACAATGATATTTTAATGAACACTTTTGTACACGGAGCTAATGAACATTTAAAGGAGAAGATACACAGCACAAACCACAATAAAATGTGATGCCTTGTAGGAACACTGAGTATTCAAAAGCTTTTCAGGGTTTGACCTTAATGAAACACAAGAGCAATCCTGGGTACAGATCACATTTATATGCAGAGTATATTGCAGGCCGGAATGAGGGCTCCTGCTAAAGTTAATTGTAATTTTCTGGTGAGGGAGGATCGCATGTTCAGGCCTGAAGTTACTAACATCTACTCTGAAGGAAACAAGGACATTGGGATACACTTTGTCAAATCAAAAAAAGAGTGCTTTCTGCTTCAGACTTGTTACCCTAGAGGTGATGTACCACCATTTGAAAAACTGTGCTTCCAAATCAGACATGCCAGGATGGGACTGAATTGATCAGTCAGGAACTTTTGCTTGCAGCTAATAATGCTGGAGAACAGGCAGAGGAGATTTTCAGTCCACACTAGCTGGAATATACACAGGCCTGTAAACCAAGCTGTTAATTGTAAATGCTTCCTACAGAATGGATTTTTAAAAGTTTTCTGAAAGGAGAAGTACACTCTGCGAGAAAAAGCAGTTTTTTGCTCTGTACATAACATAGTCCTTGAGGGTGTGACTGTAGGTACACAAACAAAGCTGTATTTAATCTCTGTAAGAGAATTTTATAGAGAACATCTGTTAAAGAGAGAAGTGTATTTGTTTCATGAGTGCTGTAACATTTAGTGATATCACCTCCTTGCACCAACATATATGCTTTAAAATATTGTGATATCTGTGGATTTTTCAGATGTAATTTGTTTCAGCTCCTGTAAAATAAGGACTGCAGACAAAGAGCTGTGCTACACTTTGATACAGTCACAGTATTCACAATCCAGCACTGTATGCATGTATTGCAGAGAACAACAATTTCCTTCCTGTACGAGCACTTTAATTTATGGAAACATACTGTTTTGTGTAAAGAAGGTAGTAGATAATTAACAGTATTCATTTAATCTAATTATAGGCCTCTGAGGCAAAAAGCTGACACTTTTCATTGTGGTATATTCAGGGAAGTTAATTGAAACAACATTGCAGCCACAAGGCATAACATGCCCATCGTATATTTGATACTAATTCTCTTCTCAAAAACAGGACGAATCCGATGCTCACTAGAGATAAGAATTGCTGTTACTCACTCGAGTAAGGAAAGCCTGGGGAACCTCCCTGTGCAATGCTGCAGTGCACTGCAATATCTCTGCAATTCCAGGGCTAACCACAGACAACTTAATTTGCCAAATTGCGAGTGGATTTTGTAATGTACACAAGTATCTACTACAAATTAAGAAAAGATTGAACATGTTCTTAGCTGGGACATAGGTCACAATTTGAAGAGATCTGCCTCAAGAAGCAATAGGTCAATGTACCAACTTTCAGCTCTGTTTAATCTTTAGGAGGAACCAAGCAGTAACAGCAAGCTTATCCCCAGGAGTTGTTATTAGAAGTGTAGTTTGTGGATTCAAGCTATCAGTATGACAAACAGATAAACATACAGCAATTCAACACTTGCAGATCCCAAGCATATATTAAAAAATATGTCAGACCATGCGCAGAGTAATTTTTCCTATCACCTGGTACACACCAACAACTCAATCTTCTGACAGCAGCTGTGCTTTCATTCTCAAAAGGAAAGTAAAGCTCAGTTCTGCAAAGCTCGCCTTCAGCTTGCAGAAATTGTGACAGACTGAACACACTGTTTGTGGGGAAGCATTTGCCACTCATATTAAAAAAATCGGAATTTCTTTAACATAAATGGCAAATGCTTGCAAGCTGAATCACCATGGTAGGGGCAAATTTCAATGTTTCCCCCTGTTCTGCCACTGGAGGAGTGCGGTCACCATCTCTGCAGCTCCGGCAGTACCAGGGGGCAGGACATCTCCCACTGCCCTCCCTGCCGGCTGCTCAGGGACCTCCACCTCTGCTTTGCCCCTGGGCAGCACCCAGCCCTTTCCCATTCTGTTCCTGGATCCCTGGGCAGTGTTCCTGGCTGGTGGGATGTAAAATTGCCAAGGCAGTGCTGCTGACCCCTGTGATGAGTTACACACAAAGTAGTGGGGATGGTGCAAGCCCTCTTAGAGGACAAACACCCAGAGTGAAAGGCCATCAAGCTGAATGAGGGCCTTGCTTTGCTCTGCCAGTGAGAGACACTGCTGGCAGCCCTACCTATCATTTCAAAATTACTTGTAGCATTTTCAAATGTATTTTGCAGAAATATTTTTTACTGTGGTTAAAAAAAGCCACGTATTGTAGTTTAGGCACTTTAATGTTTGTTAACAAAATCAGACAGAGGAAGCCTGAAAAATAAACATGCGGTCACCTTAACTCCAGGGCTCTGGCTCAGGAGATCCAGAATATGAGATAAAAATCTCTAACAAGAAAAGAAAATGTGGCTATAGATGTTAGTCATACCCGATTCCTGTTCCTATACCATTACAGATAAATCACAATTTGCATTTCTGTCTGACTCAGAAGATCAGCTATTCTCAGAGTTCAGCCTGTACTCACACCCCTTCTGTCCCTTGATGCTCTTTCTTCTGCCTGCCTCCTGCCTTCTCTTTCTCCTCTGTGCTGTTTTAAGGTAACTCCCAGCTCCTTCTCTTCCACAGTTTATCCATCTCTCCATTCCCTGGCTCCTGCCTTCTTACACACTTCACACTCTGTTTTCATCTCTTGGTTTCCCTTGCTTCAGCTGCACATCCACCCTCTTATTCTTTCTTAATTATTTCCTCTAGCATCTTATCTTTATCTCCATGATACTTATTTATCTCCTTACCCAAATATACTGTACCTTTTCCCATGGCATAGCAGAATCTCTTTAAGTAAATATGTATAATATTTTTTTTTTTTTCCCTAATCATGCAGAACTGCTTCCACAACTGATTTCTGCCCATGATATCCTAGCAGAATTATTACTGGTCAGCTGTAGTTTTCTCCTTGGACTCTACTGTCTTCATCTCTCCCTGGTTGCAGGCCTCTTCCCAAACTCTTTCATCTTTGTGACCCATCCTCCTTTTCTCAGCAGCAGCAGGAGAAAGGGAGGTGGTGCCCACAGGAGAGGCACCCAGATCTCACAGGGAGGGAGGAGCACTCGTGGTCCCCCTGCCTTGGGCACAGACTGGATCTGGCTGCTCCTCTAGCTCGGGCTGGCCTTTGGGAAATTCAGAAAAATGACAAAACTGAATGATTCTTAACCAACCACATGCAAACTGAGATTTTATTTTTTTTTTTAGTCTTTTAACTTTTTTTATATTTGGATGCACATCTGTGAAACCACAGCAGCGGTGCTGCCAAATTCCAAGCTGCTGCTCAAAAGGTGCATGGATGGAAGTAGACCAGTGATGGTGTTCCACTTCAAATTCCTTCTGTAATGGGGATACCAACACTTCTGAATGAAGCAACCAGATGATTATTTTTTAATATGGGCAAAATATTTTTTTAACCTTGTTCTTGAAAATTACCACAGTGGTTTAGCTAGCAACTGCCAAAAATTAAACCTGAGGCAGATGCTTGGCTTGGAAAATACCAGCCCAAACAGTGACAAGCAACTGAAAACAAGATGCTACTATGGAAGACTTTTAAGTCTGACTTAACCTGCAATGAATTTCTTAACAAAAACTTTGACAAATTATCTTACTGACAAATCATTCAAATTTCACCTTTGTGGGTGAAGATATTTCCTCTGAAAATAAAAATGAAAATAAAGGAAAACAAATCTAGAGTATTCTGATGTGAAGAGGGAGAGGGGAGTGTGCTCAATGGAGACTGAGAGCACTAGAGCTGAGGACTGGGCCATTCTCTTTGGCAACAAAACCAACTAGAAAGATCTACAAAAGTACAGAAATAAATGATCCAGAAGTATTCTATGAAGATGAAATTTTTAAAGAGACAGCAGAGTGAAGAGGGAAAGGAATTGCTTCTGGAGGGATAATGTCAAAGCAACAGAAAGGGAAGTCCAAATATTTTGTGAGCTTTGGGGTTCCTAAATATCCTCCTCAGTGCAGTGTACCATCACAACCCCCAGGGAAAGCATCATCCAAGAGTCCCCAAAGTGCTCCACATCTCCCACAGCTGTGGAAACTGAGGCAGCTCAGGAGCTGCTGCCCCTGGGAGAGCTGAGTTTCACAGCACCAGGGGCAGGGAGGGCAGCTGAGGTGAGACCCGTTCCAGCCCTGTGCCTGACACATTCCACTGCCTCCCTGCCAGAGCCTTCCAGAGCAGGTTCACAGCAAGAGTTCCAGCAACTACCACCGAGTGCTGCTTGGCACCAAAAATTGTCACCCCATTCCTCTGCTAGGGATGAGAGAGTCACAGGAGTCCTTTCTAATATACAATAAACTATCTGCTAATTTGCAAGTGCAAATGTTTTTATAAAATTAATACTTTTAGCAGATTTAGTGGGTTCTCTGTCACCTGACTGTACCGTTGCCTAAAAGATATGTTCTTGCTTGAAAAGAAATTATTTCAGCAAGTCCTGTGGCCTTTGTTTTGCAGGAAGTCAGAGGAGGTGAAAATGTTGGTCCCTGTGGCCATCTCATCTCTATTGGTCTGTTTGTCTGGGATTTTAACAGCAAAACTACACTAATGCTGTAAACTTTCTCTGCAGTTAAAATGTTCTGAAATATCTTGCACAGCCTGTGTTTGAAAATTTCTCATTGCATTTAGGCAAAATGTTTAATGTTAATGGTCACGATTATCCAAATTATGGTCAAAATGGTGACCTGTGATAACACTGGAGATCAACATGAAATTAAAATTATTCTAATTTAAAAAAATTAAAATCTGTTGTCATAAACAGAAAGTTGAAAATTTTTGCTAGGTGCTCTCTGGCATACAAATTCTTTTGCCTTTCTTAAATAGGCATGTGTTTGTTATGTTTAGATTTCTTTTTTGGTTTAATGCTAGGCCTGCTCTGGCAGTGCTCAGTTCTGGGACCACTGCAACACTCACACAATGTACCTTCCTCTCCAAGGTATCTTATGCTCAGCACATTCTTCCCTCTGATAGTTTCCTCTTTGTTTTTAATAAAAAAAAAAAAAAAATCAGGAAAAATTGAGGTTTAAGGATAGCCAGAAACTTAGCCTGACAATATGATCTAATGAACCACAAAGCAGCTTTCAAGGAGAAAAAGTAGCAGGAAGTTCTTTCATACCGGGTATTAAAAATAGACTGCACCAAGTCTCGGAATGCACACGGCAGTTATGTAATGATTTTTTCAGTGACATGCATTAGGAAATATTCCCAGTACATGTTTTTCCTTCCTAACATCCAGTTTACTTCTCTGAAGTTTGGAAATTCTTCACATGGATGCTTCTAAGAAGTCTAAAATTATAATGTTCATTTGAATAACCTATCAATTAACCAGCCACATAATGACAACATCTAATGGTACAATTGAAGTATTTGAATTTAATATACCATTTTCATAATGGTACAATATGAAACATATGATGGAATTCAATTTTTTTCCCCCCCACGAGTTAGGTTTAATTTATTTCTGGCAATGTAATGATTTTGCACTGGAGACACTAAAAGAGAGAAATAATTTTGGTTACATATCATAAATATTGAGAACACCAGCTCCCTTGGAGCACAGAAAAGTCTCCCAAACATTTCAGAAAGGTTTATATGTTATTGGGCATTTCTATAAATGGAAAGACTGAGGGAGGAAGAACAACTCTATCTAGTTTCTACCATGCTGAGGAAACTAAAAGGTAAATTATTTTGAAGAATGCCTTCCTCAGACATTTCCTTAGAGATTTCCCACAGATCTAGGCTCTGGATCTTTGCAGTATAATTTGAGAAGGTAATAGAGGAGTTGGAAAACAGCTGAAATCTAACTTTTGGCTTTCTCAGTTGTATTGTTTTCTTCAATTACTCAATGTTCAGAACAATCTGCATCCTCTGCCTATAGCAGGAGCATCACACAAGGAAGGCAGCATTTCTTTCACAACCTTTGCCGCATTTTCTGTTAAAAACCACAAACCCTCCCACAACCTTTAGCCTTCCATGGCCACCATGAACTTAATCACTAACATTTTTAGTTTCAATTCTACTTCAAACCCAGCCAAATTCCCTGATGAGAGAGCTCACACATCTCTCCCACCTGTGTCACACACAGTGTCAGTATTTCCTAGACTGCCATGGATCAGGATGTACCCATATCATCAATTACAGACATTTTTCATCACCCACTTAAGTCAGTGATGGACAGCCATAGGAAATATTATGGCAAGTGAAATTTTGTCCAATTTGGCTCCTACTCTTAAGTTTTTCCCAGTTAATATAGTGAAGATTAAATAGCAGGAGACCCTAAATAGTCATTTATGACCATGGTAAAACACTAAGAGTTTTTTTTTAAGATGAGTAGAACTCTAAGTGTTGGGTCTGGCTTTCCTGAGATATCTTTAAAATATTTTCAGAGCTAAAAATGCTTTTTGTGGAGCAAGTGAAGCTCCACACTGTTCTTTTTGAGAACAGAGAAAAACCTCATCAAAGTACAATCAGATAAAACATCTGATTTATTTTCTCTCTTTACTGTTCTGGGGAATGACAGAATTAAAATATCCATGTTTGACATGTGAACAAACTGTACCACATCCAAAATACTTCATTTTGGAAAGACATAAAAAAAACAACCCCAGAACAAGTCAGCATCTTGTAGAGAACCTGTTTGTGTGATAAAATATTAAGAAATATCTTAATTGGCAGTCTGAAATAAAATGAAAAGGGGCATATTGAATTGATGTCAAAAATTCATTTTAGAAGAAGAGGTAGGAAGTGAGCACCAGAGCTGAGATGACAAACATGATTTTATAAGATCAAAGTGTCTCTAAGGCCATAAAATGAAAGGAAAAACTGGTTATTAACACGTTCATTTGCTTCTAAATGCTGTAATACAAATATATTTCTGGGAATCCAGTGCCTAAAAAGTAATTTGTGAATAAGTCAATACTTATTTTTCTGCAGTGATACATAAGCAAAGCTCGAGCTGTTTATGAGGGAAGGAACAGGGTTTCATGCATAGTATTCAGCAGTGCTCCCACTTACAGGAAGACTCATCATCCAGCCTGATTAGCTTACAGGAACTGAAGCAAACAACATTGTGTGTTTTCTTACATATTTTATGACTATTTTCATATAAGCAAAAATCAGACTTTGTCCTTGTTAAGGAAATTTTAGAGCAAATAGCGAATTAGAGCCTCTTGTTTAATCTAATTCTTCTGCAAGCTTTGCTTCACTCAGTCACTTGTGAATATTTCTGAGTTTCATTTGATATATTAACTTATTTTTCTATCAGATTTGCTGCCACTTAATGTGATATTCAAGGTGAACACTGCAAATGTGTTTGTAAATGAAAGTTTCTGGTTTGGCTGAATTTAAAACCTCTAGTTTTTTCTGTACCCAAACAAACATGGGAGGCCTCATTTGCATATTCAGAGGAAAAAAAATCTTTTTTCCCCTCATATTTGTGTTACTTTGCTTGTAATTTTCCTCTTTATCATAAATTTTTATTCTCTCAATGTATCTAAATTAACAAGTTCTATTTTCACCTTCATAAATTGGGCAAATTTGAGCTCACCTCTGAAATCCAAAGCAAAGCTCTGCCACACCACATTTTCATCTGTTTTCCAGAAAGGCAGGGATTATCCTGTAGCACTGAAGCTCTGCTTTCATGGTGGGAAGGAATTCTGGATTTTACACTGTTTGCTGGCTGTGCACAACAGAAGAATAGACAATACCATCTGAGCTTGAGACAATTAACAGGATGTCTTTAGAATATTTTTATTACGTTAATCTTTTCTTTTGCTTGAGCCAGCATTCCCCTTGAGAGGAAGAGAAATGATGCTGAGACAACTTACTATTGCAAATTAATTGTATGGTCCATTTCCCAAGCATTTAATTTGGCCACAGCAACCTGTTTAACTCAAATGAGTTGTCAAAAAGTGACACAAAAGAGAGGCCAAGTTCTTTAGAGGTGGCCAGTAATTTTAAAGGATGAAGGGAAATGGCTGGCATTATTGCTTTTGTCCAAGTAAAGCCTCTTCTAAACAGGGCAAAGGAAAATCAAGTGATTTGGCCTCACCAAAATTCATGCTACTTGAGACCTTTTGGAAATGTTGATTGAAGACAAACTCTGGGCCAGAACAGAAAATAGCAAAAAACATATGAAACATAAAGAAAAAAAGTATAGCATTTCTTACTTCTCATAACAGATAAGTCTGTAAATTGGGATGTGAGTTTGGGATAGGAATTGGGATAGATGCACCTGCTCCAACCTGAGCCACTTCCACATAAGGCAGGTCCCTCGGTGTGAGTGAAGAGGGCAACACGTGAGATCTCTTCTGCTTTGAAGGCAACAAGGTCTGACTGATCTTTTACAGCATGTTTTGTGTTTTCATTTTTAATACTTCTGGTATTCCAGAAGTATTTCCATGTGTGTAGGCCTTGTCTGAGTCCACTCTTGGTATGAGGACCTCTGTGATTAAGCCATCCTGGATTCCTTAACCCATTGCCTGCAGCTTTCCCAGCCTCCTGCCTGGGTGTTTCTCTCAGCTGTATGGATTTCAGCTTTTCAAAGAACAGTTTGATTCGTTCTCTCAATATAGGAACTTATCTTCAGCATAAATATTTCTGGAACCACAAAGGTATAATTTTATAGTTAAATAATCACATTTTCCTGGGAAAACTTAAGAGGCAGTGGGCAATGCAGATTAGAATTTGGCACTCTGTCAGACTCTCAAGGAATCTCTCCTTGAGTAAACTGTTTCATTGGCAATATTTATTGTTCAGGAAGCAACACTTAAAACTTTCTTTGTCATAGAGAAGGTGGTCTGTCACCTCAAAGAAGACTTCCACCAGCCCAATCACTCTCTTTAATGAAGTTTCCCTCTTCCATGAAGCAGACATAACCAAATACTTCTGATAAGGAATTATTCTTTGAGACTAGAACATAGATACTTCAGTTATAGGGAGTAGGAGACTAATAAACATGAATAAAAATTTGGAATGGATGAAATACTTATAATGGTGCATTTTGAAGATAACCAGTTCCCTTTTTGTTTGCGTGTCCTAGAGATGACTTCTTTTCAGAGAATTACTTTTCATAAATTTAGATTCCAGAGAAGTATGATTCACAGAAGTGCAGGGATTCCTTTTACTAAGCTGACCTTGAAGAACAGATCTGTTTCATTCTGTGCTTAGTCTCTTCTTTCCTGCCTCCTCTTATCACTTTGGAGCAGCCAGAACCATCAATGATGTTCCCTGAGCAGGCTCCGTGCTCCTGCCAGCTTGACTGCCCTGCAGACAGGGGCCAGGAGCAAAGCTCTTTGCAGGGTCTGGGCACAAACTTCTTCTAAATGTTACTCAAAAACCCAAATCTGATTCTTGGTACTAGATATCTATTCATTTATTAAGAACAAACACAGCAGACAACTAATGCTGCACTTTTTCTGTTATTCAAACCTGCTGCTAACAATGAAGAAGATGATGTCATTCCCTGGATGTGACAAAGGACTAATATTATATGCAGTAAAAACAATGAGTCAACAGTTTCTATGCCCCTGAGGTCAAACCATTCAGCAGTTCTGAAAGTAGACTGTTCTTTTTCGTGCAGAGATCTTCTTGTCTATTAACACAAAATGTGTAAAATCAAGATAGAATTTGAAAAAAAAAAATTGTACTTTCAAAGAGAATTTTTCAAACTGAAAGTCAAATTGAAATATCTTACATAAACAAACAGATAATTTTTTTCCCCACATATATTACTCGTAATATTGCAAAAGTATTTTATTTTTTAGGTCAAAGATACATTATCCATGTTAAGTAATTATTTGTGTGATTCTGAGAGGCACTTTGCAGTTCCCAGTAACAGGAGTATGAACTGTGAGTACTAATGCACAACTAAATAAAGTGAAACTTTCTGGAGATATTTTGTAATGGTCTGAAAGATAAGAAAGACCTTTAACATGAAAATGTGTTATGACAGACAACTGAAAGCAATGAACCTAAAAATGAAAATTTCCTAGATTTTCTGGAATAGATGAGGAATTGACCAAATCCTGGCCACCTCTACCCACAGCTGCACCTAGCTCAGGCTAGTGCAAGAAATGTTGTGTTCATACAGATCCTTCCTTCAGCAACTCTCAAACCTTTGTGGAGGATTATTACCCTGCTCACACAGAAACTGCTGTGAAACCCCAGCACAGAGAAGTGACAGCTCAAGGTCTTCTAAAAGTCAGGAGAATTTGGAAGAGAACTCAGATTTCTCAATCCCTGTCCAGCACTCTGCCCACTGGGCTCCAATGCCTCGCTGAGGATCTGCCTGATAAAGCTCCTCTTCCAAACTGGACAGAATTTAACCATTTTGAGGAGTTTCAATTCATAATATTGTTGCTTATAATAATTTTACTTGGTGGGAAAGCTGACTTGCCTAATTACATGATGTTCAAGTGTGAGGGAATGCTAGGCCAGCTGCAGTTTCCATTCCTGTTATCCCTGTAGACCAAATCTAGAGACAGGAGAGCAAACTGGATTATATCTAGATGGATTTCTATGTAGGAAAAAAATATCATTTTGCCTGCATTGACCCTATCTGACCATGTTTTAGATTAAAATGAGCCTTAGAGTGGAATAAATAATATTCATCATCTTGACAATTAATTGAAATGAAATCTTAGACTCTGAATCCCAAGGAATTTCTTCTGGCATGCTGTCAAAGTGCTGGATAAAGTCTTTCAGGCTTGTGCTGACCACTTTAGTATGTCACCTAAAATAACTGCAAGTGGATTCAGGCATAGTTTGGCCAGTAGATCCCAGGCCCAAGTGATTACTTACCCAAAATGTGGAAGAGCACATCTGGCAGCCCAGCTGGTCAGTGTCCTGACAGATTGACTGGAGAAGTAAATGCAGGAGGCATGGCTCAGTCTGATCTTTAAACTCTCTGTCTTCTGATGCTTAAGGAACTCTTACCTTTTTGAATATTTAATAGAATATTTAAACCAAATATCTAAGACCTAAAGGCATCTCAGTTGTTTTGGGCATTCTGTTATACTGCTCAAGTGAGACCAGAAAGCTTCTTAGAGCACTTCCACTGAAACACAGACATTTCCACAAACAATTGCTCTTATAAACTCAAAAAAAAAATCAGACAGATTTCACACAAGGCAAAATAAAGGACTAAAGCAACTTACAGAATTTCCTTTGGATGTATCAAGTTAATTGCAATTCCTGTGGCCTGATATTTTCATTTCCATAGTCACAATTAAAGGCACAGTGATTTTGATGTCATGTAAAAGGGATGAAATACATTTCCCATATGAAATTAGAGTCTACTTTTCAACTTGTGTGATAATTTTTACAGGCAAAAAAACTGCCTAAAGGAAGCCAAAATCTGAATGTACTGCAGGAAGATTCACACATGCTGCTGCCATGTAGGTGTGCTGTTTGACTGCAGTAACACAAAAATATAAATACATTTGATTAAAGTTACTATTGTCTGTTTAAGCAGTAGATTTATGAACTACAAATAAAAATAGAGGCTTATATCCTAGTGTGTTCCAAGAAAGGATCTTTACCTGATCTTTGTTTTCACAGCTCTCATCTCAGCAATTAGCTGTGAAAATGTGCAAAAGTACTCTCAGTATGATTGAAGCTACTCCTTTGTTAAACAGGGTATTAAAACTAGGGACAGAGATTACTATTCAGGAAAACAGTGAAAATCTTAATTAAAATTAAATATATCTTAGCATTACTTTGTAAATCAAATCTTACTTAAGTCTTCCAAAAGAAGACTGTAGCAAGGCTACTCCAATGCAAAAGCGTATTAATATTAGGCATCAGCAGGATTCTAATTTCAAAATTTTATTAAGTATGACATCTGGAAAAGCTATACTTCTGTTCAATTTTAGTTAGACTGTCTGTACAAAAATTTCAGATCTGTGGCATTTAAAATTTACAAAGGAAAATGTATTCTTAATGTTAAATAATATAGACAGAAAACAATAAAAAGTTTTTCATGAAACTGTGAAACAAATCATTAGGCTTTGGGTTACTTTATGGATGTGCTTGTCACAACTTATTAGATGTTTTTATCAGATCTGTTTTATTATTAGATCTGTTAGTAGGTCACTCCTTTATTCTATGTTGCAGTGTTTGTTTAGAACCTCACCCATAACTATCATTTCAACAAATCAATGTATACAGTATAGCATGAGTATAGCAGTGTACTATTGATCTGCAACATTATTACAAATATGAATATAGATTTAGCTATGGTCCAGGGGTCGATATTTTTAAAGTATTAATTTGTTTCACATTTCTACTGTTACTTTTCTCATCTATTAAGGCAGGCAAGAATGTTTCATAATATAAAAAAAAAAATCATTTAGCTGGAAGGCCTTTCTGAGAACAAAATCTCTGTCTTATTTTCTCTTCCCTGGTAATTTTCTATTATTGGAGGAACAAGAAGGAAACTTAATACCAATTTTCATCTATTTTCCCTGGCAAAACTAAGCAAGAAACAGGCACAGCACGGAAAATATGTTACCTGTGTTCTGTCAATTTGTGTTGTCTGTGGAGACACAAAATTTGAAATGGCTATTGCATCCCTCTTCTGAACAGACCCATATCCCCCTCCAGGAGGGAACTTGGGTGAGCCTTGGCTGGATCAGCAATTTCCCTGTGTGCACAGCAAGGTCTGAAGCCTTCCCTGTTAAAGATGGGGAGAGAGGCTCCCAGAGGGGCCTGGACACACACACTGCCTGCAGCTGCACAGCTGAGGGCCAGCCCACATCCCACATCCTGGGAGCAGCAGCAGGAACAGATTCCTCCTTCCACACCAAGCCTGGAGGCAATGTGCTCCTGAACAAGGCTGCTTTGGGGATGTAGGATGGAGAACAGACCTGTTCTTGAATCCTAAAGTTAGACAACTTCAGCTAAGTGGGTATGGTGGGTGGGCTCTCTTATTGAGCTGAAGAAATAGGGCAAGATTTTATCCAGGATTATTTATTTTCTTGCAGAATACATAATCTGCCCTATCACTTAGACGGCATTATTACCCACTCACAGCTACCTTCACAGCTAGAATGGTATTACTCATTCTCCTTAACAGAAACCTAGCACTGTGGTTTTGGTGGAACACTCAAAACTTATTTTGATCTTTCTCGTGTTTCAGATGGCAATGCATTGTCTCCTTCCTGATCTTGGATTACAGTCCATACTGCAAAATAAAAAAAAAAAAAGGTTAAAAGTTTAAGTATAAATGCTGGTTGTGGCCTTCCCATAATGAATCAGCTTTTCCCCTAAAAGTCATACTAAGAACTAGTTAGCAAATTATCTATTTTCCCTCGCAAATGCCATATTATGCACAAGAATAAAATATTGCTTTTTAAACAGCAGTGGATGTTATCACTCCAAATGTGCTTATATGTGCTTCCTGTGCTTAGATCCAGCCCAGCCATAACAATACCACAATTACCAGCATGTATAATCTATAATGTGGCCCTGTGTAAATCAAGCCCCTGCTGAACGTGTCGCACACATCCTGCAGGATACCACTGCCATCCTCAATTGCTTCCGGCGAGCACCCTGCATCTGCAGGAGCATTTCTGAGCCCTGCTCACACTCACTCCTAACTCAGCACTCCAAGTTATCTCCTCCCAGGAAGGGTCAGGCATGGAGCTGAAGCAGGTTTTGTTCATTGCCTAAATGGGAAACCAGAAAATCAGGCTTAGGGGAAAAGCAGTTTGGATGTTTTAAAAATACTTGTGGGATTTCCAATAAAAGCAGAGAATTGTTGCAAGTACTGCAAGGGAGAGTGTTCAGCATTTCAATTCAGTTGTTAAATTACTAAAATAATGCATACCTGGGGTTTTTCACACTGTGGAGACTTAGATCTTAGACACTCTGTAATTCATTCCTTTCAGAATAGAGCATCATTTTTTTTCTCTGTGCAAAACATCTGAAGAGTAAACACTTGTAAAAGAATTTTGAAAAATCTGAACTAAACCAGAAATATGTCAGTTTAATTGCAAGACACATTGCAGTCATACACTCAGAACAATCTTACAGGAATACTCTGACAATGTCAGTGTCATGATTCAGTTAGTTCAGGCTAACTCAACAAACTGACTCAGAAATTAAATCTACCTGATCTGCTCATGACTTTATCCTCTTAGTTAGTTCTCAGATTAGACACTGACTTTTTCAAACAGATGTTGAAACCAATACAAAGTTTTGAAATACTATAAACCACTTTAAAATATAATTTATAGATATGATCCTTAAAAATAAAAAAGTGGCCATTGTGTTATTTGTCAACGTTGAGAATTGGACTCAATAAGCTTCTAACTCTCATTCTACTTTATAACTGAGGGACAAATCATCTTCCCTGGGTATACATAATGCAATAAATACAAATACAAATAATCTGAGTACTTTATAAGCTAGAAGAATTTTTAAAATAAGTTTTAAAATAATAATGTAGCAATTTAGAGGAAACATTATGCAAAATCTGTAATTTTTCTCTTTCTGATACAGGCCTACCAAAGAGATTCTAGCTGGAGGCAAGTCAATGCACTGCTTGTCTGAATGATATTTTAAAGTATCCCTTTTACTTGCTGCTTTTGGTACAAAATTATGTGATGAATAAATGATTCAAACTTAATTTGTCCACTGCAGAAGCTGACAGGGAGTATTTCTGGTGCTAGCATGCATACCTAGATTGCAGAGGTCACTGAGGGGAGCAGGGCAGGGGTGCAAGAAGCACCATGTGGCCAAGGGCAGCTGAAGAACTGACACAAACCTTCTGAGGGAAATGGCCAAGTCCTGCACTCCAGCTCTTCTGGGACATAAAAGTCAGTGCAGTCATCCAGATCCATATAAACAACTTTCTCCTGGAAGTTTTATTGTCTTTTCTGTCCTGGAGGTACACTTGACACCTTACATTGCCTGCTACTGCCTTATACTTTCTCTAGTCTGATCTTTTAGAAAGATGCTCTTGTGTATCTGTGCAGGTCCCCCTGTAAGCACTTCATACTCCTTTGGAAAAACAGTCAGCTGTAGATTTGCATAGGACAGGGAGCCTGGTTATCCCTGGCTCTAGAAAAAACTCAGGAAATCAGGGTCTGATGTGCCTGAGCCACTCTGGGGTAAGTGGAAACTGTCTTGGCTGAAGTTCTGGATGAGCTATTCTGCTTGTCAGGATCCAGGGTGATTTTTGCTGAAGTGACCCAGACAAAAACATAAGACACATGCCAGTGTTGGCACAGGTAACCCTGCTAGGAAACACACAGCCCCTGATCAGCCTGTCTGCTAAACCCTGAGCTGTCTCTTCATTTCTGTGCAGGACTTGGGACAGTCACAGGCCTGTGGATGCTGCTCTTGGTCAGCACAGACCCACCTCTGCTCACACAGGTGGTTTTAAAAAAGAGCTTGAAAACCTGTGCTATATGGCTTATGAAATAATTATTAGTTCTTTAATGGTGCAGATACTTCAGTCAGTTACAAAAAGCAGAATTGCCCAATTACTTTTGCCTTATTTATTGCAAACCTTTTAGCTGTGGCACCACCTTGTGGACATTACTGTGCGGAGTGAGAACTGCAAAAGCAAGTACACCAGGCATTTTGGAAAAACAGCTACGGTCACACATGATTTGCTAAAGGAGAGTAAAATAACTACATCTTAAAAGCTATCTCTCGAAATTCACCTACGAAATGAAATGTATAATGAATACCATCATTAGGGTGCTCAGAGGAGAGGCAGCCTTCAAAACTACATTTGTTCTTTCTCAATGGACTAAGTAGCAGCACCCAAACCCCAGTTCTGTTCTTGCTGTACATGCAGACATGACTTTTACACCTATCCCAAGCAACAAGACTTGCAAAGTTAAAATCATAATACTGAACACATGGAGAAAACCTTGGGTCCTACTCTATAAATGCAAACTCAACAGTGAGATTGGTGTTCAAGCTAAGCTAAAAGAAAAACAATCTCTGACAAAGATAAACTGGTGGATCTTTTAAATGCTTGCTGAAATACAAGCCAAACAAAAATAAATTTAAATTCCACTCTCTTGGCCATTAGATTCTCAGAACCTTTTGCAGCTGAGGTAACAGGGTGTTCCTGTTATGAACTCTCTTATCTGCTCTATGGGCAAAGCAGGAAAGGACAGGGGAGCCAGAATTTATAATACAAGACCTCCAAGTTGAGTGCAGCACACATTCACTCTGGGTGTGTCTGTCTGAGTAAACCTGGGGAGCATGAAATAAAACATTGAATTGAATTTTCTATTCCTCTCTCTTCAATAACATACAGCCTGGTACTTGCACTAACACCAAGTGCAGAAGGAGATGAAGAGTTGGGCCAATCTCAGACTTGCTAAAATGAAACACTGAGCACAGCAGCCAGAGCAGCCAGCTCATCTCCAGTGGAGCCCACCTCTCACTCTAGAACAGACTCTACTCTTGTTGCAGCTGGTGTCCTTCCTCTGCAAACAGCAGCATCACGCCTGTTTCATGAAAGAACAGAGAGCAAAATGTCATAAATGTAATCTTTTTTTCTTTTTTATAAAAATCAAAATATCTTTTTAAATATGGTGACGACAGCACTACTTTTACAATTGAGACATTTAAAATAATGTTTCTTAGAAATGTACTTTTGTATTCTCTGTTCTTCATCTCAAAAACATGAAAGAGTTTATGCTGGTAATTTTTTTTTCCTTTGGCATATTCATACAGTAAACATTTCCTTGTTATAATGCAGTGTTTTGAAAAAAATAGAGGGCTTTCAAACTCTTAGTGATTCTTCTCAGACATCAATTATTGTTTTCAATTTAACTTAAATATTTGTTTTGGAAAAAATAAGGCATTGGCTACTCCTTACTCACACTGAGTGCAGAGATTCTCTTTCTCCTTAGGCACCATTAATGTAATTTTGCTCCCTGTTGCAATTAGTTGCATAATGCAGCCTCATTAATGGCTCTGGATGTATCTGCATGGAAGTTTTCATCCACAAAATGGCAGGAGCAGTTACTGTAAACATGGGGTGAGTGACACAGAAAAGACTGAACCAAGTTCATTCTCATACAGAACTCAGTTTTTAAAAATATCTTATTTCTTATTTTTTTGAGCACATGGAAATGTCATATTTGTGTCCATCACATTCAGCTTCTTTGCTTTCAGAAAAGAAGCTAAAAAACTGAGGCAAAAATAACCTTAAATCTCAAAAATGCTATTTTTTCCACAGACTTGGAACTCCCTTGAATATTTTAATTATCTCTTTCCTAAAAGCCAACAAAGTAGCATGGCACTAGATTAAAATAATTTTTTTTGCATTTCTGCTAGAACCGTTTTCTTGCTGAATTAGCATATCAACTTCAAAACCAATTTCCACAGCATCAGTGACCTTATGTCACTTTATGTATTACAGCAGCAAGAGAAAAATGGTTTCAGAGGGCTGTAACAGTTGAAAATTATTCTGTATAAATCCACTTATTGAACTGGTACATGCAGGAGACAAAGCCCTGAAATTATGCTGCTAACCTGTACGGCCTAAAGTCAGATTTCTGCATTTTTAAAGGCTGCAGCAACTGACACAGAGCTGTGGTGGGAATTATCAAAAAAATGGGATGGAACAGGGAGAAATCTGTTCTGGAAAATCCTGGGAGAGAGAGAATGAATGAGAAAGCAGCAGCACCCCCAGGGTGAGATCAGGGGGGACTCGGCCCTCTGGGGATTCCTGCCACAGGGAGAAGAGAGGAAAAGGGACCAAACCCTACACATGAACATTTCAGTAGTAAGAGGAGAATTTTTGAGGTGCAATTCAGTAAGTGTGCAAAAAAAGGATGGATAAACCCAGACTCCTCAAGCCCAAATGCAGAGCCAGTTTGGACTACATAAAAACTAAGTGCACAACTCTCTAGCTATCAAAAGACAAGGTAATATTATTATGTTATTTAATACTTTTTACAGGGAATGAAGGTTGCATAAGCCTCTACGCTTATTAGACATTAGATTTAATTTCCTGTATTACTGAGAAATGGGTGACTTGGAGCTCAGCCAGGCTTGCATAGATATAATAGGTTACACATTTATAAAAGGAAATCAGTACAAGTAGGAACTGCTGCTAGAGGTGTCAATTTAAAGTAATACTCTCCCCACCAAAACCCCCATCCCATATAGGATAGAGGAGATTGAATCACAGATGTGCTGTAAAAGCATTAACTCAGGGGAAAGTGGTGCAGAGACAGCAACCAATGACTAAGTACATTTGACCTTCATGGGTTATTTTTGTCTGAAGTCTTAATTTTGTGGTTTCACAATGGGCTCATCCCTAGGAAAATTTGATGTCCTCTAATAATCGTCACAGGTGTTATTTATACATTTATGCCTTGGTCTGTCAGACCCAATGTGACTCCATATATTGATAATAAAGAAACAGGTTATTTACTTATTGCTTCATTTGCTGAAGTGCAAAACCAAAATGAAATAAAATGCTTTATAATCTATTTATTTCCTAATTACTATGTGCAATGTTGCTCAATTTCTTGTTTTCCAGTGTGCTTTCCTTTTTCCTTAGAGGCAATATATAAGATAAAGAATTTTCAAAAGAAGGAGGATCTGGGAATTCTCAATACTGCAAGTTAGCTCCTTTGCATTTTCATAAAGAAAAACTGTAAGTGAAATCTTCCTACCACTATTCAACTGTTTAAAAAAATATCTTTGCCTTTCAACATAAATCTTGTTTCAACATAAATCTTGTTTCAACATAAATCTTTTAAACTATGAAAGCCCTTTTTGAATTTCATCTTCCTTCTTATTCTGAAGGTACTGTAAGAATAGTTACAAACTATGTGCCATATAATAGGCAATCTAATTATATATTTTGATTTTACCTTGCTCAAATTATATCCTCAGTTCCTTGAGACATAGTGTGTGCTTATTACTGAAGCAATATGTCAAAACACATTGTAATTTGTTAATATCAGGACTAGTAAAGAAAGAAAGTGTAGATCAAACCAGCAAACAAATTCTGCACTGTAAAGCACCAAGTATTAATTTCTAGAGTAAAATAAATGTTAAGATTTTACCAAGCAAGATTAAACTAAAATAAATGTGTTCAGAGAGAGAGAAGTTGTTACCATCTGCAGTCCAGCTGAAGTGAGAGAACATCATGGGTATTCAGTGTCATTAAGACCCAAGTAATTTCTATTTTGTATTTTCAAGTGAAATATCACTCTGATGAGACATTCAGAATACTTAGCAGCTCCCATTATGCCTTTTCTGGGCCTCAGCCATCTGGATGAATTTCTAGGGTCACAGCCTTTGCTCTCCTTAGGATTCCTCCACAGTTGAGTTGCAGCTAAAATGCTGACAAGAGACAAGCAAACTGCCTCAAATATTCCCAGTCTGGAAGCATCTCCAGAGATCACTCAGTCCAAGCCCAGCTCAAAGCTGGATCACCCAGGGCAGGGTGTTCGGGACCTTGCTCAGTTGAGTTTGGAGTTTCGTCAATGACTCAAAACCTCCCTGGGCAGCCACAGGACAGATGCTCCTCTTACCCACCCTCAGGGCCCTTCCTTGGCCTCTCTCCAGCATGTCCATGTCCTTCCTGGTGGGAGAACCCAAAACTGGGCACAGCATTCCTACTGAAATGTCACCAGTGCTGGGCAAAGGAGAATCATCACCTCCTTTGACTTCCTAGCAATGCTCTTCCTAATGCAGCCCAGGATGCTGCTGGGCCTTTCTGCCAATGCAGATGTTTACAGAATTTAAGGATGAGTTATGCATTTCCAGGGTCTGCCCTATATCAGGGAACTACATACTCTATTATTTTGCTGATACATGTTTCATGTCATTATCAAGGATTGTATTTATGTTCTCATTGCATGATTTCCTAAATAACTGGCCCATTAAAACCAGTTGTTTGGGATGATTACACAGGGCTTTGTGAAAACATCTGTGCACAGATTTCCAAAGGTAACACTGAAAATCTCTAAATGCAGACCAGGCTATGGTCAGAGGAATGAAGGAATCTTGGAAACTGCAATTCTAGAAGATAGGAATTCTCAATTTCATTATGTTTTTAGTGTTAAGATCTAAAGATAGCAGATTAATTACTATTACGTTTAACTCACAGATAACCTTTTGTAGCAGTAACATCCAGCTTATAAACTTCCACAGTTTCCAAAATCACTCTGCACTGTTTCAGAAGCCAAAAATCCAGTTCTCCCTAATGTATTCCTGAGAACCTTCCACTTCCTCTGCAGCTGCCACAGTGTAGCTGTGGACAATACACTTATGTATTGACAATACACAAATTTTCTGTGGAAAAAGGTCCATAGACTTTCCAGTGGGTCCTGAGGCAGCCTAAAGCAATGAGATGGTCTATCAGATTTGTTTGTCTGGGCAAGGAAGACAGCAACCTTGTTCTTGAAAAATCTACATTTAGTTCCCCATCTATAAACAATTTTCATCAGTCCTTCCATCTGCAGTATAAGTCTTTGTTTGGCAAACAATTTGCAATGTTTCTTGTTATACATGTCAAATTGTTTCTGTTCTGCATGAGCTATAATGACTTAAAGGACCAAAGTTCCACGTGGTGGAAGGAGTTTGTTCGCTCTGAATCCAGGGGTACCTTTACTGCCCTGGTTGTCCATGATTTCTTTGAATTTCCTACAGTCTGTGACTGCAGAAAACAGGAATAAAACTCCTTGCCATTGGTGACATGGAGTACATGAGCCAACACACAGTCTAGCTAATGTCCTTTTACCTTCTGGAATAGTTTAAAGCAGGATGCAAAATATTCTTCCAAAAATATACAAAGTCCTTTCCATCCACTTTCCTGTAAAGCTATGCCAAAATCCCTGGGAAAGCCTTTTGACTCCAGCCTACATGTTCAAAAGAAATCTGGGAGACTGGCAAAAACCCACAACATAATTAGGACAGCTCTGGGACTCAGACTAACATTATGGAAAGCAAACACCTTTCATACCACTCCCAGCTCTCACATATCCATGCTTCAGGGAGATTAAAATTCAGATGCTCATGAGCAGAGTAGCTCTTCCCAAAACAACACTAGATTGGCCCAGGTGGCCACAACCTGCACCATTTTTCATGGACTGACTTTCAAACTGCCTCATGGCTGCCTCGGTCTCTGAGATGTTGAATATATTTCTCAGCTTTTTCCAATGCAGACCAGATGTTCTATTGTGATAATTCTCTCATGGGTCTTTTCCATTTTGACTCTCCATCAGCTAGGGATCCAAAGAGACGTTACTTGAAAAACAGGAACCATAAAAGAGCCAGGAACTTATAAATTAAAACATAAACATTAATTTGTTTTCCAAAATACAGATGTCTTTTGTCAGTTCAAGCCTTGATCTCTCCACCAGTTAAAGGCAGCAGTTGTTCTGTGGAGGCATGCACTGGAAATTAGCCAACGGGCATTAACTTTTGGTTCTGATTGAACTGAGGAAAATTTGAAACAGAAACACAGAATTAAAAGTTGTGATAGCAATTATTGTCTGATAACATTTTCAAACGTTCGCGACAGCACCAGAAGAAGCGTCTTGCCATAAGGAACTGTAAATTACTGAACCTTTTTGGATGAGGCTCAGGAGAGCCTTGGGTTGTCCTTGGGGATGACAGGGGCCTGTCCTTCTCCTCCCCTGGCTGCTCTGGCACAGGGACCAGGATCCAGCCCTGGGGAAGAGGATCCTGTGCTGCTGACTGGGGTCATGGCAATGTGGCACCGCCACAGCTCTGGACAAAGGGACTGGGCTGCAAGAGGAAGGGACACAAGACAGAGCCAGCTTTAAAAGAACATTTTCATACATCACAAACATTGCCTAGATTTAGTTTTGTATTGACATAACACATCAAGCCTTGTTTTCAAATGGCCACTGAAAATCTACCTTTTTTAATGCTAAATCACTTGATGTATCAGTATTATTACATCTTTTAACATTTTTATCTCTCTAAAACTTTGAGGATATTTAAAATAGCAGAAAGGCTACAGGCAACCAAAGAAAACATCTATAAAAATGTGCATAATAAAGAGATAAGGATGAAAAGTTACTTTCTTTTTTTAACATGACCTACATGTGAACTAATTTTTTATCTTTAAAAAGTAGCAATTCACAAGTCACACCTCTTCATTCCCTTTGAAATCAATTTTATACACCTACACAATTCTTCTGACAGTGGATTACTGCAGGTTTACTCTTAAATGTTGAGTTCCCAGTTCTGTTGAATTTTCTTGAAAAAATCTATTAGTATGAGAGATAAATACTACTCTGCAACTGAACATTTTGTTGCACCTAAGCAGGGAAGGTACAACAAATTGCTCTTCTTGATGTAATCAGTTCCCTTCCTTCTCATAAGGGCACAAATAAACACCTGTAATTTAAAATATAGTCTAATACAAGAAGTACCTTTTCTTCTACTCCTTCAGAGACTTTGCTTTTATCAATAATCACTTTTTCTAGAGCTTTTTTCTCAGAATAAGGAAATAGTCTGTCCTTTATACCAAGATCTGTCCTTTGTACAACAATGAACTCACCTGGTGGAGCAGGGATTGAGCAGCCCTGATTCCCTCCCTCCACACTGCTGGAATAAATCCTTTCCAACACCTTTTTATGACAAGCTTCACATCTTCATTTTCTTTTCCTAGGCTACAGCTCCTCTAGATTTCACACCATACTAATATCTGTCTGTGCTCCTCTTGCTGAACTGCTCATGCTTTATTATTTAAGTGCAGGGAATTCTAAGTAGTTGTTCCCACTTCATCTGCTCTTCCCTTGAGGGGTGAACCAGCATCTGCTGGAAGAAACAACTTCCACAGAAAAGAGCTGCAAAGATCCTTTCATGGCTTCACTTCACACTAAGAAAGATTCTGATTGCACATGCTGGTTCCAGCAGAATTTGCTCTCAGGTAAAAATTGTAGTCCTGTACATTGCTAAAGTTTTCATATTCTCTTCCTTAAGGAGAAGACTGAGGTAAAAATTTGGAATATACATTTTTCTCGAAGGTTTGCACTGGCTCAGACAATTCATCAAAGATAGTTTTCATCAAAAATTTAGAATTCTATTCCAAGAGAATATGAGAAGCAATATGATTCAGATATTTCTGTGAATTTTTTAGTAATATACTGATAATGTTGAGTTTATAGTTGTATCTGTTAGCTTATTAAAAAAGGTGACTTTTCAGATCTATATATGTTACAAATGAGCTGTTTATGAAATTCCCAGACTACAGAATGACACAAATCTAATTATTTCAATTCAAGATGAAAGAAACAGTGATTTTTAATTTAAACTGAAAAGTAGCAGATNAAATTTAAACTGAAAAGTAGCAGACGTACACTCACTTATAAAGGTAATCTTAAATGGTAAAATGTAAAAGTGAAGATTTCATACAGACTGCTATTGGTAAGGACTAAGAAATTATTTCCTGGCTTTGCAATGTCCAGATCCTGAACTTTTGCCTCTCTTAATCCCCTTGCTCAGTCAGACACCCACGTGTAGGAATAGCAACCCCTGTCCCCCTCCCACCAAAGGGGCTGCAGTGACACCCTGTCCACATGTCACAATCTTCTTCACTCTTGGCATCCTCTCCAAATAACCCACTCTAAGAAAACTCACCCTGGACACACCACCTTCACAGAAAAAAGGGGCTGCAGTTTCAGCGGAGGTGTTCCAGCTGGAGGCACTTCTGCCAACCTTTCCCTAGATGTCGCCACACTTTCTGGCTCCTTCCTTCATTACTCCATGGAAAATTATCATGAAGGTTCCTACTTGCTTCATATGAAAGAAACAAAAAACTATCATAGAGTAACCCAGAGCAACAAAAAGACACTCTAATTATATGGATATAATAGAATATACCTAATATATCCTACCAATGTCATACTGAAACCTGAAAATAGCTTTTATCACAGGCTTGTTTTCACACTCTTTTTACCTTCTAACACTCTGCCCACTAAGTGTGTTGACTCATTGAGTCTGGAGTTGCTTGACCTCTTCCATTACTTTGTGCTGAAACAAACAATCTC
>VZTB01016548.1:211928-240493 GCA_013397245.1 Thryothorus ludovicianus
CCTGTCTCTGGGAGAATCTGTTAATTTACATCTCGATGACGAATCAGGGGGAAAGAAGGAAAAGGCCGGGTATTCGCTTTGATGGCTTTGCTGACAGCGGAGGGTAACGCCGATGTGGAGGGGGATGGCGTTGGTGGGAAAGGCTGCGCTTGGCCGCCTCTGGAGGGGATGGAGAGGGAACCTGAACTTGGGCTTGCACTTGTCTGCTGCCGGAGATCTCCACCCCAACCCAAAGAAACGTGTATTGACCTAAACAACCGGTCCACAGCGCTGGAGAATGAGAAGGGAAACCACCCAGCGGTAGAACTGCACATTCTATTCAAGTTTTGAAAGTATTTTCCTATCTGGGATAATGGCATTCATTCCGGAGGAATCTATAGAAACGGCAGTCGAGACACACATCCTGGGGGGGGACGGGGACTGGAGAGCTGTGTGTTTTCTAGGATGGGAGTCATTCCCTAATTGAAGACCCTGATGTATAATTAACGAAATTGCAGGAAGTATTTAACCAGACAGGCATGTAATCCACAAATGCTTTAGCAAGTTCAAGAATTCCACCCTGGTAGGAGCCCCGTGAGTGTTGAAGAGAAGCCCTACACGTAGCAGCCCTGGCTGGTGCCCCGAAGCTGCACTGATGTTTCTTGGCAGTGTGTGCCTGATTGTTTTGTTTGGGTGTGAAAGCTGAATGTTACAATAAATTCCGTGATGTGTGGAATTTATTTTTTTTTCTGATTTCTGAACTATGTCTGCTGAAGTCCAGTTCAATAGAAAGTGCTTGGTGGCAGATCAAGTTTTTTAAAGGTTCTGTTGTTCTAAATTAAGCCTGAATGGTCCGCAAGGTTTAGAAATGCATTGTATTTTTGTCAAATCAGCATAAAAAGTTTGACTCTTTGTGCAATTTGTTGCATTTTTATCTGTGATTCTAGGAAGGCTGGTGGAGGGTTTTTTTTTTTCCCTTGTTCTTTTTGAAAACAACCTGTTAGCTCTTTGTAAGAGTCACCAATCAGGTACATGCCTTTTGCAAGCCTTCTAGTGTGAACGTTGATGTAGATAACAACTCTTCCTCTGTCGTCAGAGGCTTTTAAAATTTTTTCTTGATGAAGAGCTTGTCTGTAAGTGTGGATGGTTGACTGAGGACACGACAGACAGCAAAATAAATGAACCCACGAGTGTCTTATTATGGAGTAGGTGTATTCATAGCAAACCTTCCCTCAGCTGAGGAGAGCTGTGCAGCATCAGGTGATGTGCCCACAGGCACTTGGCTGTGTCGAGCATCACTGTCTGTCCTGGAAGCTCCTCCACTGATCCTGGCAGTTCCTAAAGCTTCACCTTAGGGCAGCCTTTAGTGTCTCCGAGTCAAAATCAAAGCTACTCTTGCCACAATGATTTTTGAACCACAGTGGTTTGTGACTTTCTTTAAAAAAAAAAAGTCCTCAACTACAATATTATGTCACATTTCATGCACTTTGAGGGGATTTATAATTTTAAATTAATGTTTACAAGATACACAAAGCTCTTAAGTATGAATAATTGCTGATGCTCCAGTATTGTTTTTGTGCAAGAAATAAGTTGCTCATTTTAACTTTCAAGTGGCAGCTCAGAGTCAGTGTTACAAATGGGAAAGTTGTGCTCTCATTCCTGGTGATTACTTCTTTCAATGTCTTAACCTGAGTTAGTGTGTAATGTGTAGACATTAGGAATGAAAGCAAGGAAGGGGATAGAACAAATTTGAAAACAAGTTTAAATAAGCAAGAAAACTTATTGTGGCAACTAGCCTCGAGAAACTGGAAGGTGATCAGGTTTAAAGCCAGCTGCTGAAATTTCAGCTGCAAGTGGACATATTTTAGAAGAGAGTAAAATCAGATGTGTCTGTTGCTCTTGGGTTGGCAGCAATGGTGTGTCAGCTTCCTGAGCAGCTCTTGCAAGGTACGCAAACTGCAGGAAGGAGGTTTGTTGGGGGAAGATACCGAGCTGTAGAAGATGACTTCTGTATTATTTTGACATTTAAAGTCCTTTTTCCTGTTCTGACAGGATTGTGCCATGGGCCTTCGTGTGAGACTCCTGTTATGCCATAATTTTTGTTTACCTATTGATTTCCACCTGCAAAATGTACCCTCAGTGAAAACTGCAGTATAGCATGTCAAATTCCTTTGATCAGTGAGTGCTATTAAACAGGCTGTGTAAAATTCCTACTTCCAAAAGTGAGGTTGGGAATTGGATTTACAGTATGGACACACGGAATAATGAGGAATAACTTCCATTGAGAGGCTTTGCAAATACCTGTCTCTTGGTTCCTGTGGCAGTACCTGTTAGCAGCTGCTGCAGAAAGGACTCAAGAGAAGAAGCATCTTTTTAGACAGGTATCTGAATTAATGAGAAAGTGGCCCATTAAAGCATCAGATGTTTTCCAGTGCATTGAGCTTAACCACTAACATGAGAAAAAATGAAAACACACACAAAAAAAAAAGAAGTGTGTTTTCATGGCAGACAGGAAGGAAGTGATTTCAAGAGTGGACCAATATTTTCATAGACAGATGCTAATTTTGAGTGCCTCCATTTTAGAACCCAGAAATTACAACTGCTTTTCTAAGTGTTAAGAACATGCAGCTCCATTTTTAACCAGGGAATCTGTGATTAGGAAGGAGTTAGCTTTGGTTTTGGGTTTTTTTTCTCAAGTCCTCAAAACTGAGTATGCTTTCAAGTTTGTTTTCCTTTTTGGTGTATGACTTCTTCACCATCTGTTGGCAGTATGCCTTCTGCTGTTTTTCCATACAAGTTCACTGGGTTTTTTTCAGTTTATCTTATTTCTAGTAGTTCTTCTCAAAGACTTTATTTTGCAGAACAAATGTGTCCTTTCTCTTAATCCTTGTCTCATATTTCTGTTCTTAAATAGTTCCTTAATAGCTGTAGGAAATAATTTGCCATTTTATTCAATTTTGGGACTTTTATAAAGTACAAAATGCTTTACACTTTTTCTTCCTAACTTTTTAAAAAGTATTACTGTGGACAAAATGTACTGCAGTCTTCTGAAAAAGGTGTATGACATTTGCTAAATTACTTGGCTAAAAGCATGAGAAATAGGCACAAGATCTTGGTGTTGACAGTAACCTCATAACAGCTCGTTTGATATGTTTATGTGGCAGATAGGTTTATAAAATATTTTACCTTTTTACCTGAAGGGCTCCAGAGCACCCTCTGGTACTTCATTGTCTTACAGGCCCAGATAAAATGTTTCAGTGAATCTAGTGGATTTTNTTGTTTTCCTTTTTTTTTTTTTTTTTTTTTTTTTTTTATTTAGGAAGGATTAATTTAAAACCTTTTGGCCTGGATACTCATTTGATTTGGCTGTAGGCACAAAATGAGACGAGAGATCACAAACACGAGCTTAACCCAACGCTGTGCTCCCATAATCCTCCAAAAGCTGTTGGGGACAGCAGGTTTTGAAAGTGTAATTTAGGATGTGTCATGGCTTCTCTCACAACTGAGGTTGCTGCAAGAGGCTCCTTGGGCCTCCTCTGAGCTGTCACCTGTACACAGTGTGCACATCCTCATCCCTCTGGCTGGTTGTGCTTCATTCTGGCCATTCCCAGTTCAGGGAGGTGGCACCTCAGCCTGTGCTGGCAGTGCCAGTGAGGAGCACAGCAGGTGCAGCCCTGGGCATGCTGAAGAAGTTTGGACAGCCAGAGAATCTTCCTGAAAGAGTGCACAGCCTTTCTGTGTGAACCTTGCCCTGTGGATGGGAGTGTTGGGTGATTTTTGCTCAAGAGAGAAACCAAGCCTTTGTTACGCTCTCCTCGTGACTTGAGAACACGTTACATCGGTGTTCTGATGCTGTCTTTTCAAAGGCATGGTAATTAATATAATTAAAAATTGCTAGCCAAATGAATTCTGATCTAGGAGTGTCACCCATTTATGGAAACAGCTAAACCAAAATTCCCTTGGGCCCCAGTGGAAATGGTTTATCATCTGTGACTGTGTGTATTGTACAAGAGAGACTGTGGTAGTGTAACAGGTTATAATCTACCATGGAGTGGTTGTGCAAAGCTGGAACTCTTGATGTGTGTTGGAACAGCATAAAAGAGGGAAAGTTGCAGTGGGAAAATGTTACATTCAGAAAGCTATCCATGAAAAAAAGCAAACCAACTAGCAGGGTTACTTTCATGTAAGAGAAAGCAGCATATTTAAAAATTGCCTCTGCATGTCTTGCCCTTTTTCCTGCTCGTCTTCCACATCTTGGTGCTGATGTGTAGGAATTACAGTTGCACTTGTGGATGTGAACTGAAATATCACTCTGGTCTGCAATCCCTTAGTCTGCTGGAAACTTCAAAGGGCTTCAAACCCTTTGTTTTTGTTGCTGGTTGGTGCCTTCTGGCAGCAGTGCCTGAGGTGAGGATTGGCTGCAGTGAGGAGGGAAAGTGATGGAGGAGCTGAGGTTGAGAGTTTGCTGCATGGGTAAGAAATGGTAGAGCAGCCAGTGATGTTTGTGGCTTCTCTTCAAGGATGAGATTGCTCGGGTGACTTTGATGTAATTCATTCTCAGAAAAGAAGTGTTTTAGTAGTTTTCTGGAATAACATTTTATCTGTGAAAGACCAAGCATTAAGTGGTAAAGTCACTCCTGATAAATAGTTATGATACAATTTAGACCTTCGTTCAAAAAAGCTGTTAAGTGTTCCATGTTTTGTGCTGCAGTTCTGGTAAATTATTTGTATGTGCAATACAATAAACCTTTTTGTTTAATATCAGTATAGAACTATACAGTTCATTTTCCATACAGTAATGAAATATATGTATTCTGAATGTCATTATAGTAGCATTCAAGATTATTTGGTGAGTGAACAATATGCCATGACACTTCTTATTCTTCCACAGCTGAAGAATTTGGCAAGTTGTCTCGTGAATTGTATTGCTGGTAATCAGTTCTAGGTGAAAAGTTTCTTGAGGGTGCTAAGTCTAAACTTCCTTTCCAGACAACAGTTAGAAAAACCTGCATTTGTATTTCCTGTCTCAGTGCATATTGGTTTCATGTTGATGGGGGTTGTCTTTCATTTGCTGGTGTAAAAAGCTGGTGGGGTAGAGGGAGAAGAGAGGAAGGCAGACAGACCTGAAGGTAAAGGATACCAGATGGTATCACAGAGTTTGGGAACTTCAGTCTTGAAAATACTCATTCATAAACAGTTTAAATGAATATTGTAATGCTTTATCTGCTTAAAATAGATTTTAAACTACAGTTGGTTAAAAATGTGCTGGGCATGGATGGAGGAAGTGGGGAGAGTATGCTGATATCCGAGTTCTCTGTGTTGCCACCTTTCTTATAAAATTGGAGCTGGTTTCTAGATTCACCCTTGTTGAGTTGGCAGTTGGTAAGGATCTGTTCCTAACCACTCTGTCCAGAAGATTTTCCAAGGGGAATTCTGAAAAGAAGATAATGCGTTTATAATCACATTTAACAGAGTATTGCTTTCTGCTTCACGTGGATTTCTGCAAGAAGTGTCTGAAGTGAGCTCAAGATGCTCTACAAGAGTCTGTCCCTGTCTTCCTGTGCCCTGTTCATCACTTCAACAAAGGAAGAAGGCTCAGCTCAATGAGCACTTCTGCAGACCCTGTTAATGGTTGTAGCCAAACTGGTTGCAGAATGTGAGGCAAAGAAAGTAAAAATAACATCTCTTGCTTGTGGCAGACTCGTGTCTTCCAGTCTTTGTGCTTGTCCTTGTTTCTGCCTCCTCATATGCACAAAGAGAAACTTGTTTGTATTTTGGAGAAGTAATAGTCTGTGGAATCGACTAAAACAAATCAGCCATGACTTTTCTATGAGCTAATGAAGCAGTTCCTCAGAGACCAAAGCATTACAAAATGAGCAGGTTTTTAGGGATGTCATGGTTGAGTAAGAACAAAACCTTTTCAGGGGGAAAAAGCTGAAAAGTTAACATTCTCTTGACTCTGGGAGGCAAAGCAAGCTTCGATCTCGATTTAGACCACAAGAAAAATTGGCCCTGACGTTGTGAAGGTCTTGCTCCCTGAAGGTAGGATGTGTTTCTGTAGAAGATGCTGTTTTGTTTTGCCTGCCTCTTGGGGGGACAGCCATAGCAGCAACCCGTCTGGGCAGAGCTAGAGTTGTGTAACTTCTTGCTGGGTAAAACTGCACTTCAACCAAAAAAAGTCCCAGCCCCAAGACTAAACAAAACAAAATCCACCAAAAAAACTCCATCTAGCAGCTCTAGGATAGGCTGTCATCATCCTTATTTAATGTCTTCTGTTCTGTTTGTAACTTTAGCAAAGCACTTAACTGGTCTGTGCTTTAGTTTCTTCACTGTAAAATGAGGAGTGAAGGAGTAATAAAGTTTATCTTTAGTGCAGGCATGCTTAGTAATTTAATTCAAGTTTGTAAAGTGCTCAATGGTAATTTGATTTTAATAAAATAACGTTCCTCTATTACATAATGAACCTCTGCAGAAATTTATGACAAACCTGATGCTGTAGAGAGGGAGCTTTATCAGAAGATCTGTTTAAGGCAGTAGATAAGTCTCCTAAGATCTGTTTTGGAATCTGATAGTTCAGCATTTATTTGGCAGCCTGCATTCCAGATGCTTGATTAGTAGGAGTGAAGAGTCTGTGGACATGGTAATAAGAAATCTTGCCTAATCTGGGTGATGAATCTTTGCTGTGCTGGAAGGTCATGCTTTCTTTTGGACAAGCCAACCCAAACATGCAATACCACCCTCCCTAAAATCTGGGACCACCATGCATTTAGGAAGCTCTTCTGTTTCCCGTGTGTACCTCGGGTTCAGCGCTGTGATCAGCTGTTGCTGGCTGTACATCTGGAGCCAGTTTCTGACCCGCAGAAAATAAACCACTTTTATGTTTTGAAGAGATAATGATCTGTGGAATGGACTAAACCAAATCAACCGTGACTTTCCTATGAACTAATGAAACAATTTCCAAGAGACCAAACGGTTACAGAGAGCGATTATTTTATTTACCAGCCCCTCCATAGGAATCTGCCAACCATTCTGTTTCTCATCAGCCAAGAAGAAAGTCAGAATGCTGGTGGCATAAAAGCTGCTGGGCCAGGATCCACACACGGTGACACGGACAGAGAGCAGATGCACACAGCAACGGGAGGAGCAGATAAAAGATCCATCCTTCAACCGCAGCTGCGTCAGCCGAATCACAACCAGCTGGGTTATTGCCCTGGGCATTCCTGCTGATCCACCACAACGCTCACACTTGCCCTGTGCACACTTGCACGCACACCTACCCTCTGTCAAAGGCCAGGCTGGCTTTTGAGCCTTCTCGTGCTCCCTCTGTTTTTAGCCATTGGTTTAGTTGAAGGATGCTGCACACCTGAGGTGCCCAGGGGAGGACTGAAACTGTTGGAAGGATGAGAGAAACTGTGACTCAGGAAATTCAGTTCCTCCCTTAGCCCCAGCACGCTGTGATGAATGTGCAGACTATTATCTTTGCAATACTAAAACCCGTTTCCCTTGGTTGTATTTTTGGACACTGGAATGGCCTCCGTGTCCTCTCATCTTTTTGCTCAGAGGGAGCAATTTGTATTTCTAGAGGCAATGTTCAGGAGCAGTCCTTGCTTGTAGTGCTCTCCAAGGCCAAAAGCTGATGCAGGGACAGCTTCATCCTCAGTCAAAGGCAAGTCTCAGCTGGCTGACAGGGCTGAGTTTCCCAGAGCGTGAGATTGTAGCTAGCCCACATGCCAGTAGAGTTTGGACTGCTAGGAGAGCTCCTAGAAGCGTCAAGGAAACGCCTGGTTTATGACTAATAAAATTTAATGAAGCTGCTTGACTATCCAGTGGTAAGCAAAAAATGAGTCAGTCTATGCTGGTTTGGACAAAAGCAAGGAATTGACCATCCTGCAGTCATGATTAAAACCATTGCATCTGCCACATGCTGCTAGTTTCTAATCTGTGTCATGGCAAAACTGCTTTAGAAGAAAAAAATCAGACTAGAATATATCCCACAAATACATTATAACATAACTACTGTCCAAGTATAAATAGCCCTGTGGAGACTGTAAGGTGTCCCTGTAGTCCTCACCACTTTCACTCTGTGTGGCTGTGCAGATGATTTGTGTACAAGCTCTAGCCAGAAGGAAATGGAGCAATATTTCTCAGTATTTATTCCCACAAGATGTATTGTGGTAGTGGGGATACAAATCTCTTCTGACTCTGTGTGCGAACATTGCAGAATTGGATGAGGTTGGGTGCTCTTGCCCTTTCTGTTTCAGAGCTGTGGGAGGCTTATCTAAGAGATCAAAGTGCATCAGATTCCATTATTTCAGTATCTGTGGGACAGTATAATGCATGAATACTCTGGGACGGTGCCTGTGTCTTTTATTCGTCACTGTAATTAAAGCCAGATACAGAGCTTGTTCTGTGCACTGAACGTTAATCACAGTGTTTTATTAACACAGTTGTCGAAATCTTTAATTCAGACATTGTATAATTTTGCAATATAGATTAAGTCTGCTATTTATTTTGCCTGAATGCATTTATTTTATTTAAAGTTCAGAAAGAGAAGAGATTGCTCTCAGGTTTTGGACAAATGAGTGCAAACATTGCTTGATTGCAGACATACCAAACTGCTAAACTGGTTTGGACTGTACTGTTGCTTAACAAAAAGCAGTGAACTGCTGTATTCAGTGGAAAATACGTAAAAGCTCAGCAAACTAATGCTCTAAATTCAGATTTAGTTAAGACACTGAAATTAATATTTTAACATCTGTAGACTTTATTTTATGCTCTGTAGTAGTACTTGCTTAATTGCTATTGCCAGTTTCTGATGTTTTGGGATTTCCCTTGGTTGTTTTTTGTTTAAATATTATGATTTGTATTGCAGTTGCATCCATATATCTTCAGTTTAGCTTATGAAATATGACTAAGACATTGCTTTAGTGTCTGCTTCACAGAGTTCTTTACTGTTGCATCTGTGTGTTTGGAGACCTTGAGGCATTTGTGGATTGTCTCTTGGAGAATGGTGTCCTTCAAAGAGTATTTCTCTTCTTGGAAGGGAAGAAAATCAGTTTCAAAATACTTAACTTTAAATTATCTGTAATTCTTTTCTTGGTTAGTGCTTTTTCACTTCTCAGTTCCTGGCTCTCCGAGTCTCTGTAAGGTGTTTTGGTTGTGCTCACAAGAGCTAATGAAATCCCCTCTGTAATCACTAAACTGAAAGACAGGCCCACACCTCTACTTGACAATTTTTAGGGATCTGCTGGTTGGAAGCTGGTGAGGAGCACTGTGTAGGTAAGTGTCTCACTAAGATCTGTCCTGAGCTGAGAAAACTCTTCCTGCCCCGTTCTCCCACCTCCTCAGCTGATGACACCTTCATGTTTCTGCAGGGGCTGAGCTGCCCAGGTGCCCCAGTGCCTGGGCTGAGCTAGATGGTGGCCCTTGGCCCAAACCTGAGTGAGATGCTTGGTTATTCTCCCACCTGCCCTCCATTGGAAGTGGGAACTTGGTATTTAATCCCTCAGAGTGGATTCATGTGATAGCTCACCTGGAGGTGTGCTGGGTTGTGTGTACTCATTCCAGCCATCGGTAAGAATCACAAATGAGGCGCAGGGAGAGATTTTACATTTTGTCTGAATATTGACAAACTCCCTGAAATTGCTGGGACCTGAAGTTGTATTTATTTTACTGTGTGGCTAAACTACTGAAAGTAAGTTTACCAAAGCAAGCCCATTCCTTCTGTAAATATAGTTTCTCAGTTTAAAGTAGATGGAATCAGATATTCAGAGACAGTGTTTAATGGCAACTTTTGCTTTTAAAAGTCTTTTAGGAAACAAAAAAAATACTATCCACACAAAATTTCATGCTCCAAGTAACCTTTTATTTCCTCTAGAAACTGTATTCTTGTTCAATGAGTAACCTGGTTTTTCCTGCCTCCCAGAAGAAGCAAGATGACCTAGATCTAGAGCTTCCTGGGGAAAAGTTCACTTCACCCTATATATAGCATCTCCTGAAGTGTCTTCATGTAGCTGTCGTTTACTCTGAGCTGATGAACTGAAAGAGAAAAGATCTGAAGGTATAGGCTGAGGTAGGAAAGGAGGGTGTTTTATCCCTCCTTTTTTGGGGGATCTATTTTGTGCATGTCACTAACTGGATTACAGCCAGGTGAAGGCCAGACTTCCCAACTTCCAGCTATAACACTGAATTTCATGTCTCTGTGTCTCCCCAACGCGCTGCAGCTGAGAAATAACCAAGTTCTCTGTTCAAGGAGCGAGTTGGATGCTGTCTTTGTGCCAGCAGGAGTTTCTGCACAGGACTCAGAACGCGATATCCTGGGGTCAGCGTGTGCTTTGCTCCGGTCAGATCACGCACATGGAGACTCCTCCGAGCAGCACTGCTGGCACAGTGGTATTTTTATTGGAAAGCAAAAACTGGGAAAATGCTACTAACAACTACATAAGAGATGCTACCAAACAGGCTGTTGGTGTTGAGGGATCAGGCAGGTGTTCCCACCTCAGGGTGAGGAGTCAAACGGAGAAGGGTACAGTACTGGAGGCTGAGGGAAATCTGCCTGTCCTTTTGTCAGCATCAGGGTTTTTTTAGCTACAGGAGAGTTTATCTAGGTGCATCAGCAACTTGAGCCGTTTGGACTTGTGCAGCCTTTCTGGGGAGAGAAGGGTGCTTTCCAAGTCCCTGCAGAAAGTGCCACTGCCTGAGGACACCACACACTCCTCTCCTGGGCCTTCACCACACTGGGGATGGTTCTGGTGGAACCCTCGGTGCTCCTGTGGTGGGCTCTGTACACCTCTGGCACGGGGAGAAAGCAGCATCTGTGTTCATTTAACTTCATGGCAGGATCCTGCTCCAGCACTTGAAAATAATGACTTCAACAGGCCCAGCTCAGGAATGAGCACAGCCAAGGCCTGAGGAGAGGCTTGGAGTTCAGCAGAGTGTCTGTGTTCAGCAGACCACTGGCTGAAACCAGGCAAAAATGTGGTGTGCCTTGTGCTCAGTGTCGTGTGTGTAGATGTTTCTGGGACAAGGAGGTCTGATCTAACCATCCACTGCTGCCCAAAAGGGATTGTTTTGCTTTTGCCTCCTGTTTTCCACATGGAACCACATTCTCTGCAGTCACTCCATGGTGGCTCTGGTGCTTGCTGGATCAGCTCATTCCATTCAAGGATCTGAAATGGCTTCTCTTATTCTTCCTCTGGTCAGATTAGTGAAATGAACTGACTTTTGGTGGAGATCTGATTTATCAGCACTCTTTGCCACCTATAGATTGCGTTTTACTTAGTGACATCCTAAAAAAGATCTAGAGGTGTCAGATATTAACTGTGTGCTATTACTACTAAGTATTAGAGAAGTTTTGACTTTTCCATGTTGAAATTAAGGCTATATTTGGACTTAAGTGTGTACCAGAGCATGCACAGGATGAGTATCTGATACTGGTTTGGGTAGTGTGGATTCGGGAATGCTCTGTGTGTGAAATGTAGTCTGAAGTTGCCATTTTTAACTTCAGCAGGGTGGTAATTTCAGTTGAAGGGATTTTGCTGCTTCAGGACAAATGTTTGATGTGGACAAAGTCTTAATTCTTTATTTCTTACATGTGATATTTCTGGTTAAAAAAAAACCTAAATCCAAAGTCAAAACCAGGAAAAAAAAAAAGGAAAGAAGAAAGTTTGTCTATCACAACCACCTTTAAAGATTCTGGAGTGCTTTTCTTTGCTACTTTTCTTGTTAAAGAAGCTTCAGTAGTGTTACCTAACAGTTCATGTGTAGATTTGGTAAGTGCAGGAGTGTCTGCAGACTTTGCCAGCCTGTTCATATTGTGCAGCAGACTGTGCTGTCCCTTGGGCCACAACTGACCACAGTGACATCACTGATCTGTGTCGTGGGTGCTACTCTGCCTCTTTCCTCACACAAGCCTTCCAGTTAGGACTCATGGATGGTTTCCAAAGTCTGAATGTTGCTTGGCAAGCTTTGTCACTGCTCTTAGGAGTTGGATTACCTTTGTGCATATGTATGTTAGGGCTGCCAGTGTCTGTGGCTTTTAAGAAAACAGCCTCCCTGTTGTCTGAAATGTTTAGAATTAAGAAATTATATAAGTGTGCAAGAGCAGGAGCTAGGCTGGCTGCCTCAATTTGACTGTCCTGTTTTATAAGTTGTGTCTCCTTATTCTAGTTTGACATCTCTCAGAGGAGGCCACTGGCTTCCTGTTGAAGCCAGTCTTGCTTAAGGCAAATAAAAGGACAAAACCCTGTTTCAGAAAGTAAATTTGAGAAGCAAATCTTGCTTCTTCATGCATCCACTCATGAAGCATTACCAATTCTCCTTGCTGGAGTAGTGCTGTTATCTTACATAGCTCTATCCCCCTTGCTCAGAACCTTTCTTTTCAGCTTTCTGAACACTGAACACTAGCAGTAAATACCATCTTTACAGCTTTTTTGCATTTCATTAACTGTGTTGGGTCAGGCTTAGTTTTTGGCTTGGAGACCTACCAAAAAAACCCTCAAAGCCACAGGAGATGGGGCTGCTGGGGCAGACAGGACACCCTTCCTTGTCAGTCATATTCCACATTGCCAGGGCTGTGGGGCACTGCAAAGCTGTAGAAATCGTTTTCTGAATGAGAACCTTTGTGATCCTTGGATTATTCCACAGAATATGCTGGCCAGTTTGAGTACAGTTTGAATACAGTTAATGCATTTCAGCTGGACAGAATATAACTATTTAAATTAGAGCAGTAGCTAGTGCCCTTTCTGCCTTAAAAAGACTCAGGGAATACAGCAAGCTAAGACAAATATTATGTGAAATCCTAATTGCAGAGTGGTTACCAGCAGGAAAGTGCCTGTAGACTGGCACAGGCTGCAGTCAGTAATGCCATCCACACTTGTTCACTGATGACCTTACATTTTGCTTGCCATGGGCCAAATCCTCCCCAGTGGTGCAGCTGCCTGGTGCTACTCAAGCTGCACAAGTGGAACTTCAGCTAGCATATGTTCAGCAGAAAAAAACTTTATAAAGGTCTTTTGTTCAGCCCTGCCTTCACTCCTGCTTCTGCCTGTAGATTGTGCTGCAGGAGAAAGGGTTTGACCAAGAACATTTGTGCTCCACTGTGGGTATCTTGCACCAGTGGGTATCAAAACCCTCCCTGAAATCAAACCAGAATTCCTAATGGAAATTGATTTTGCCCAAAAAATTTATTTTCTCACATTTAAAGCTTTTATTTTGTTAATGTCTTAAACTTGCAAGTGGGCACGGCAGTGTTTGCTGACTTGGCTTCAACAAAATGAAGCTTGGATTTAATGAGCGTTATCTTTTGTGTTTTATTTAAATTAGCTTTGAGTTAAACATGACAAGCATTATTGCAGTTTTTACGCTGCATCAGAAATTATATTAATTTGGATAACAACTGTTTTCAGTACAGTCTTGAAAATTGCATATTAACAAGTGTGTGAGTTTTCTGGTGTCTGGACAAGGGGAAATATGGATAATTTTGCATATACTCAATATTTTCTGCAGACCGTGGATGATTTTGAAAGACACTGGTCAAGCTTTGCGCTGTTACCCCTACAGGGAGCCTCTTTTCATCAACTAAGAACTAAGCTCAAGAAGCTTATTTCACAGTTCTAGATTATTTATGGCAAACTTGAACCTGTTATTCTTCTACCAGATAGGTCTTTAGTTGTTTTTCTGATGTTTACACTCCTGATTTATTTAGAGATCCTATATCCCTCGCAGCCTTTGTTTTTCTGGGCTAACGCTTCTATTTTTATTTTGTTTATTAGCGGATATGATATTCAAACAACTTGATTTTCCTGAAAAACAAAATGTCTCATCTATAGTCAATGAAACCAAAGGAAAACAACAGTGAAAAAAAGGAAATATTAAAATAGGGCATGTGTTAAGTGATGGAAGGAGCACTGACTGACCACTCAGCATCTCAGAGACAACACTTAACTCCAAATGTGCAGAATGTGCAGCTCCAAGGGGCAAACACCTTTTCATGTGCTGCTGGATGTTATCCCACTGCACTGCGGTAAAGCATTCCATAACATGACTAAAGACCTCACCAGGAATGCAGCACTAAGTGGAATGATACAAAAAAAAATAAAAATAGAACCAGGCCTGTAAGTTATTTCAAGGCATATTTCAGGATGAAGCTTCAGCAGAGCAAATATATTTTCTTTAACCTGATTTCCAGTCTGAAATTACTCTGCAGGGTACTTGCTTTTGGTGTTCAGCAGACTTCATTTGATGAGCACTGGACTCCTTTTTGCCAAAGTTCACGGAGAAGGCCATGCCCAATCCTTTCCTGCCCCCAAGGAACAGCACAGAGCTGCCTGTCTCCCAGAAGGATCAGTTTATTTCTGTTTCTACTGTGTGATGCAAAACAACAAAAAATTGTTGGCTGCAGTAATTTCTACTCGTGTCCTTACTGCACTGGAGATCCAACCATAAGAAAGGTGGTGTCCCATTTAAAGACAGGAATTCAGGTTCATCTTGTTACCCTGCCTGCTTGGTTCAGCAAATCTTGTGGTGTTCCCAGGGGAACGTTCCCTGACTTCACTGCAGCTGACTCTAAGGAGACAAAGTGAGTTTAGTCCTGTAGGCTTGCAGGAGTGGCACTGAATGTCACCTGCTTCCCAAGTTACTCTGCTGCACCCACTGCCTCTTGGAGGAGAGGTCTCCATTCAGGGAGCAAAGGGTCAGCTGGGAAGTCTAGAAAGATAACTAAAATGTTTCACAGTCATTGAGTCATGATATTTCTGCTTATGAAGTTGTAGTCTGAGCAATAAGCTGCTTTTTCTCTTGGAGCTTATCTAGGTATTACAGTTACCTCTGTAGTTACACCCTAATCACTCCCAAGGTAACAAGACGAGATGTCTAGACTAAATGTCATAAATTAAACCTAAAGAACTCGAAGGTTTCCTTGATAGCTGTTTTGCTGAGGCTGTGTGTATTTTTTTTTTTGCCTCCAAAAAAGCTCGGTGTTACTCCATTCTGGCATTTTGTCATGACTGCAGTTTGTCTGTGTGAGTACAGACTGACAAAATTTATTTTAGTGAATGTGTAGGTTGCAGCAGGACATGGTTATTCCACCCTAAACATTAATGCAGGAGAATACAGGGAGTATGAGTGCTTTTTTATATTTTCATAAAGCCTGAGAGTGTCGGTAGCATAATGTTAATGACCTCAGGCTCTCATTTCTGACTCAGGGGGACAACAAAAGTAGCATGAACCTCATCCAGAGTGGTGGAATTACACTCAGTGCAGGACCTGAGCTGTATCCTGGTGTGTGTGTGTGTAAATGTTCTTTGACCATTAGAGCTTTTAAATTTGCACAGACAAACTTTGTATTTCCATGAGACTTTCTCAACTGCAGCTGTAAAACTGCCTCCTGTGTATTTAGTGCTCAGGGTTTCTGGTGTTCCTCACACAATGTGAAAGATGATGAGCTGAGGCTGGAAATCTCCAGCCTTTGCAGCTGCCCTCCTGCGGGTGTGGCAGGGTGAAACGGGGCTTTGTCTTCCAGCCAGTCAGTCCATACTGGGAAAAATGACCTCTCTGTTTTCATGTTTCTCCTCTCAAACAGTTTTCTGTTCTTCTGAGATTTTGTGGCAGCCTGAGCCGTAATTCTGGCAAGTACTTAAGTAGGTGCTCAAGTGCCATGTTCCTGGTAGTATTTGAAATCCTCACTGAGTGTGCTGCTGGGGCTGTAGTGGTGACATTGGTGAATTTTACTGATCCATTGTGGAAACTTCAAGTTTTCCTTCACAAAGGCAGTTGCATATAAACAAATCCATCTTCCATGACAGTGGGTGTGAGCAGGGGAATGATCTGACAAAATAGAAGTTTCTCTTCATCCCATTGGAGCTGACCAAGATGAAATGGGAGCTGCAGAGGCTGGGTTGGGCTTTGTGCCCCCCATCTCCTCCCTCACCTTTGCAAAAACTTGGAGCTGCTTCAGTTCCCCCTTCAAACCACCTACTCCAAAAGCACCTGTGCTAAACAGACATGGGTATTTTTGGTGTGAAACCAGCACAGGCAGGATCCAAGGGTGAGTGTAAAAAGCCCCACTACACCATAGATTGAAAAGGCTGATTAGCCACGTGTTTATACAGTTAGTGGTGGAGGTTGTACCTTACTTATCTGTGAAGCTGAACGTTTGCAAAAAAAAAAAAAAAAAAGTTTGCAATTTGTCCTGCCAAGCAACTGGCTGTTTCATACAGAACAGTGAAATGAATCCATGTTGTCTGGTGACACATTAAAGAGATGACCAGGTGCCCGTTGAACTGTCTATGTGCATTTAAAACTTTAAAATAGTAGGAGAAACGTGTTCTGGAAATATTTCACTTGTATAACCAACTCCTGAGAGAGCTATTTATGATTTTTCTACCTGTTCTTGGCACAGGCTTTTTTTTCTGTTAGAAGAGGTTTGACAGTTGCATGAGATCACCCTTGGATTTGTGCCCTGCGAGCTGAAAACGCAGAGTCATTGCTTGTGAGGACAAGACTTAGCTGGAAAAAATAGAAACATTGCCCTTGCGTTCACTGCTAATACTGCATCGAGAAGAGGAGCTCTGTCAGGCTTCAGAGTGCCTTGCTATTCATGCAGTCATTACTTGCTTATAAATAGAGAACTGCTTTAAAAAAAACCCCCAACAAACCAAGAGATTTAGGAATATTCATTTAATGCCTGAGACATTCCTTTAAGATTAATAAATGACTGGATGAGATGAGCTGATAGGCTGACTCAGTGCCTCTGGCTATTTACAGCTGCTGCTTATTAACTCTGAGATGAAATAATTAATGTTATTATCAAATAATGCTAAACAAATCGTCAGATCACATTTTTTGTGCGTGCTCATTCTCCCTGAAGTGGGAGATGGCAGCGAGTGCTTGGGGGAAGTGTCGGTGCCCACTCTATGGAGCGCCCTGAGCTGTGCCTCTTGTGCACAGCCCAGCAGTTCAGGGTGCTGCTGACCCCAGTTCCAGGCTCAAGATGTGGCTGAAATCACAGAAAGCCCCAGTCAGTTCCCCAGGATGTGGTGGAAGAGAGGAGCTGTTGGCTGGGGGGATGGCAGGGACACCCTCTCCAAGCCCCTTCGCCAGTGAGAGACTCAGGCTGTGTTTGAGGTGCCCCAGAGCATGGCAGGTGTATGTGAGGCTTCATCTGTCTGTGCTTTCCAGCAGGCTGATGCAGAAACATGCTTAAAAAAAAAATAGAAAAAGCTGTGGTTGTGCTGTGTCAAAATGCAGCATTGATGTATCCTTTAAGTGGCCTCAGGAAGCCTCCTGGCTGCCTGTGCACAGTCCCCTGCTGCACTGAGGCTGCTCACACACCTTGATCTCAGAGGTATCCTCTGTTCATTAGAAATTCAGATGCCAGTAAGAAAATAAAAAGGCCTGTGGAGCTGAGTGTACCATCAAACTGCCAAGGTGTGGCGGCTTTCTGCTTGAGCAAGCGTTCATAATTGAGGATGGCTTTGTTAAAAAGGCAATTAAAATATTTCAAATTGAGTACAAAGTTATGAAGCAGTGAAATATAGCTCACATTCCTGGGTTTTGGAACAAACCCTGCTGTCACGGGCTGCCTCACTGGCACAGTCTCACAGCAGGTGCCCCACACCAGCAGTCTCTCTGCTGCAGGTTTTCCTGCTCTGTGCTTGCACAGGCTCAGCTCATCACCAGCCCCATCTGCTTTTTGAAGCTCTTCTGCAGTCATGTGTGGACTGCTGCCCCTTTTCTCCCCCAAGTCATTTATCCTTAGTACAGTAATCTGTTTTCTCTCTTTTCTTTATGCTTTCTACTGCATGAGCCTGCTGCTCTCCTGAGTCCCTGTTTGCTGTGAGGCCTAATGGAAAACTCTTTCCTCAGGTGTGGCAGAGGTTTGCAGTGTGTGAATCCTGTGCTGCAGAGTCCCTGTCCTGATGGAAAATGTTCGTCAGGTTTCTGCTGGGCGTCCCTTGCTGGGGGAGCCCATGCTGTCCCACCTTCCCAGACTCTGGCACAGCTGGGCCATGGTAAGGGGAAGGTCCCTGCCAAGGTTTGCAGAAGCCCTCTCCTACCTTGCCTCTTGTGTGCATTTTGGTGAAATAAGAGACTGTTTTTCTTTAAAAGAGCAGCTGTGTTCTCTTGCCGACCTCTTTTTGGTACTTGCTTACAACTGGGTGGCTACAAAAAGTCAATTTGTGTCGTGGCTGAGGGTGGTGACTGAATGAGGGGCAGATGATCTGAGAGAGCTGCTGCTGGGCCTGTTTGGTTTTGTTACCTGTGTAACCCCTTATCTGAAGCTGAATTGACACCTCGCAGATACCTGCCATAAAGGTGATGTTCTCAGTCTAGCTGGGACTGTTGTGTCTATTCAAGTCCTTTTTTGGGAACCTGATGTAGGAGATCCTATGCTCCTCGATAGGATGCTTTTGGATGTCTGGAAAGGAGCTTCAGGCAAGGCTGTTCAGCTGCATTCTGGAGAGTGCTCTTTGCCCAAGGAGGGTGCTTGTCATGTGTTGAACAGTAACTCTCAGCCTAGAGATGAGATCATTCGTCACTTGATTTCTCCAATTCTTTGCTATCCTACTCACTACTCACTCTGTTTCTAAAATACTTTCCTAGTTCTGCATAATATTTCTCTGCTTTGTGTTATGATGTTCTCATTAGTTCAATCTAGCACCCTTAAATACACACACAAACATTTCTGTTTACACACTGAAGTACAGCCTGTATTTATGCCTCAGCAGCCCTCCCCTAATGGATTGACTGCTTGTGCCTTCAGCTTATGTGCATTTTCATGTTTTCTCCCTGGCTTGGCCCCTTGTCCCCAGATTGTCCTCTTGGCTAGTTAGAGCTGATTTCCATAATTTTGCTACCTCGTTCCTGAGGTCCTCAGAAGGGCTGTTTTGTTCTTAGAATTGCCATCGAGCTGACCTAATTCTTGCCAGAAGATATATTTTAGCTCTCTTGCTAATCTTTAAGCGTTTGGAGTCAGGTTTTCACAATTGGCTTGAGTCCCAACAGGGGCACTCCTCCCATTTTCCTCTTGCGTGCCTGTTCCCAACTTTCCCAGCAGCTGTCAGTGGCAGTGGCTCGTTTGCTTTCCATGAGGGGAAGAATCAGCCAGAGCAGTGTCCTTGGAGCCATTGCGAGGGCCGTGGCAGGACCCACAGTCCTGAGGCAGTGCTGTTTCAGACCAGCTGGAGTCAGCTGTGCCCTAATCCCCATATTCCCTGAAATGGCACCATAAGCAGGGACTGTGTGTGCTTACTCAGCTGCACCGAGTCTCTGGGTCAGTAGCAGTTCAGGGCACAGTGTGCACTGCTGTCCTCTCCTGGTGCCTTCCACTGCCCACCTGCAGTCCCCTACAGCCCTGTACCCTTCCCTGGGATGCCAATCCAGCGATCCCAGCCCTTCATCCAGAGGGCTGGCACACACTTTCCAGAGAGATGCAATGCCTTGGGATGGGAGCTTTGGGCCAGGCCCGTGTCTCAGGTGGCAGAAGCACAGGTGAACTTTTTGTACCCAGAGGTGAGGCAGAGCCTGGGAGTGGTTTGGGTGTGCACGGGACAGATGCCACGATGAGGGATCCCAGAGTCCCACGTCAGGGAGCAGGGCAGGGTGTGAGCAAAGCCTGTGCCCAGGGAGGGTCATGGCTGCCTGCAGCCTCTGTGTGTTCCCCAGGATGATCAATACTACCATTTTTTAGCTGTTATCCCCTCAATTTATTCTGTGAACAGGTTGCACTGACTGATATTTACCCTTTGCAGGAAGCAAATGTGTCTAAAGGAAGTGCCTATGATTCTCCGATGTCTGTGTGGACTCGGTGTTCTGTCAGCTTTTCCATCATAGCTTCTCCCATCTCTTGTGCTTGAATGCAGCCTCCAAAGAACACATTCACTCCATTCCTTTGTTTGGGGTGTTCTTCTTAATTTTTGCTTCCTGCTACCCAGCAGTTCCAGGGCAGTAAGTGGGTGGCACACAGTAGGTTCACTTTAGCCTTCAGCAGAGGGAACAGTCTGAGATATTTGTTTTCAGCCTTTTCCACCTCAGAGCTGTTTTCTTTCCCCCAAAACTTCAGGTTTTTATTTGCTGTTAAATCTACTTCTCATTTTTCCAGCAGCCATCTCACTTGAACCATGAGTGCTGTGTTCAGTGTGGTCACAGCACTGCAGTGTCTGCTCTTGTCAGGCCTGAGGAGAGGTTTCTGCAAAGAACCCCTTGGCCTAACTGGGAGAGAACATGTACCAATAACGCAGGTGTGGGGTTGCATATGGGGCAGGATGATCCACATTCACGTGCTGTTCTCCCCCCACCAGCTGCAGAATGGATTGCTGGCCCCTTTGCTGGATTTTCTCCCTACCCAGCTGCTTTGCTTTCTAGTCCCTGGGGTGTACCAGTCTCAGGAGGCTGCGTTTGTGCCTGAGTGTCCTTAATTTAATGTTTAAGTGCAACTGTTCTTTCCTGGCTTTTCTCACTGCAGCAGCCTGACAGAAAAGCATGAATTTTTATAAATTGTTTATGAATCTTCTCTTTCTCAATATAAAAAAAAAGCCTATTAAAATAAACACGCTGGGAGCTGTAACAAGAGGGCTTTGTTATCTCTCAGAAGTTGTGGCCTGGTGCTGTAAGTTGAGCTGTCATTGAGGCTGTCTGCAGGGATGGAATCAATTCTCTGGTGAGCAATTTACTGGTCTGGGACATGTTGGTGTGTAAGTTACTGACTTTCCTGAAAAAATTCACACATTGATGTTTGATGGGATCTCTGGAGAAAGGAACAAGGACAACTAAAACCGACACAAAGCTGGTGAATAAGAAATCAGCAAGTGGAACCATCAGTACCCAAGGTTGACGCCCTTGAGTCAGAGAAACCTGCTGTGCAGCCTGGAAATGTAAAAACTGTCTGTGTCAGGAGATTGTGCTTCCAGGGAGTAATTACTGCTTTTTAATTACTGCTTTTCCCCTACAACTCTTTCTTGCCAGTCTTTTGTATTTAGGTTTGCCTTGATGGTTAATCAAATTTCAGGGCAGGTGACTCTGCAGAGCTGCAGGTGATTTCCATCTGCCAGGTGGGGCTGGGTTTGCTCTGGCCAAGCTGCACGGGCACTGCCAACTGTTTGTCTTGGCAGCAGGTTGACAGCCTTTTTGGATTTGTGTGACAGCACGGGAGTGAAACTTGAAAGTCCTTTTCTCACAGCCCTTGTCACTGTCTAGGAAAGCAGCAGGCAGGATACATCTACTTTGTACCTCTTCTCTCTGTCCCAGCCCTATTTTTGGTAGCAAAGCTGAGCTCAGGGGACAGGTGGTATTTTAAGAGTCAGCAGTCAGGACTCACTTTCTTTCATGGTTGCTACTCTTCCCCAACTCTTCAGATAAATTTATTTCCCAGTAATTTTGGTGGAATAATTGTGAAGAATGCACAAGACAGTTTTACAGTTCTGGTTCTAGTGTGAATGAGCCTGTGCCATCTCTGCAGAACCACCGTGGCTTTCAGCAAAAAACACCTCTGAAGTGTGATCCATACTCAAAACAGGTGTTGCTTCTTAACTGGAGAAACGCAGCTCAGATCCTGCAGGTTCCTCTCCTGTGTGCAAACTGGTTCCTCAGTCTGTTGTTATATTAATTACAACCATATTTGCAATGCTCATTTCCTAGAATTCTTAGTAATCTTTCCTTAGGGGCAGCATGGTGATGTGTGTGCACATTTATCTGTCCCAGATGTCCCCTCCAAAAAGGAGAGGGGAGAGGAGGGGATTTTTTGATTTTTCTTTCAGAACTACCAGGCATTAAGTGCTCAGCTATTGCAGTTACTCATACTGAGCGACTACTTGGAAGCAGAAATATAAAAAAATTGGGTAATAGTTTCATTGCATTCTGTTTTATAGCAACTGCTATTCACCTTTTTAAATTGAGTGCTCTCTTCTGTGTGGCAGAAAAAGGCTTTTATAGTTGGCAGGCTGCTTGTAATATTCTAAGGATTATTAAAGTAAGCTGTAGTTGTCGTATAATGCACGTTATAATGGCTTGTGGTTTTCCATTAATGTGTCTTGGGGGAGGATATTATTTCAGAATGTGTATTCACATATGGATGGAGTTTGAGTTTTTTCACCCTGATCAGAATGACATTCACAGAAAAGGTCCCTGGACCATCATCCCAACAAGTTCCTTGCGAGTAGTAAAGTGGTGAGAAGAGAAAATTTCATCAAATTCAGCAAGAATTTTCGAAACAGATCTTGAAGAGCACAATTTTTTTTTTCTCACCTTCTAACTTTACATTTATAAACCGAGGTTGTTCATATTTAGGTGAGTTATTTGGGCTCCTGCTCTCCTTGGAGGTAAGAAAGGAGCCAGGCTGAGCTGCGTGTGGGGGTGATGAGTGCTGCAGTGGGGCTGCTGTGTGTGAACCAGGGCAGCTCCCTTCAGACATCCTGTTCCAGGCAGGACATTTGCAACTCGAAGGGATTTCAGAGCAGAGCTGTGGGAACAGCTGGAGAAATGCAAATGGAACTGTTATATTTGCATTAATTAATTAAGCAGCGACCGCAAGGAGTGGAAGCGCTGCAGCTACTGGTGTTTAAAAAGTGTGAAAAAAATGTAGGATAAACATGGTTAGGGTGGGGTTTGTCTCCTCTGTCAGACTGAATTTACAGATCCACTGTTGATCTGGTGATAAAATGCAAATTAATATCCCAGGGTGAGACACACAGAGCGCATTGGATTAGGTGAGGAAGAAAATTTAGAGATGGAAACAGGGCAGAGCAATCAGGAGAGGAAAGCAGGTGGCTGTAGACAGGATCTCAGGGACAGCAGTGGGGCTTTAACCTCTACAACTGTTCAGTGTTAGGAATTATTCATCTCACCTTTGACCATCCTGAAAGAATAATTTGGGCATGTTGGTGCAATTATAAAAACAACAAACAAAAGCCTTGATAACATACTGCTGATATGTGGCATAGAGGGATCTTAAAATAATCTTTATCCAGGGATTAAGAGTTTCTGATCTACCACTGACCTGTTTTCAGAGTATTACAAATTCATGGTACTTGCAAAAACAAGACAAAAAGGCTGTAAAACAAGAGAAAAGCAGATTTACAGCAGCATAAGTAACTAAAGTAAGTTGCATTGATGAGGAAACTTCAAACTAAAAACCAGGCTTGGTGAAACCTCCTTTTTCCAGTCAAGAATCCAAAGTGTGCTTGGAAATCTGTGTGTAGAAAGTTTCTGGACGTTTTAGGCCATGTGTGAAAATGTTTCTTTTCATTAGAAGTGAGAAATGCAGACCTCCAGATGCCCTCTATGATTTTTTTTTCTCTCCCCGAAGGAGAAAGAGCTGGGGTGAGATGGAGACACAAATGCTGCTGTAGTCCTTGAGTCTGAATTAATGCGGATGTTTTTAGGGGCTGAATAAACATTTCTGTGCTTGGAAAGCTTGGAAAACTTGTGCTGATACCACTGACTTTGTGAACAAAGAGAAAGTTGTGTATCTGCAGGATTATGGACATTGGAGGTGTTTCATCATTACTAAATTCTTATGGGGGAAAAAAGAATTGACTAAAGCAAATTAAGTGCCAGAAAGTGATTTTTATTTCATTGCCTGACAGTAATATGTGTGTTTGATTATTTGTTTTGGCCTTTTTTGGGGGTTTTTGCACATAGTAATAGAGTTAGCATGAAATTTCATCTTAGTTTGAAGTGCCTTACATCTTCATCAAATGATAAATAACACAGACTTTGGCTAGAAGTTCAGTATTTTGTAATTTTGTCTGCAAAAACATTTTCCGTGGTCACTAAGAGAAATGTGAGACACTGGAGCAATAAATTCATGCTCGTCTTTGGAGTAAAATAATAATTACTTGGGAAATAAAATCTTTTTTATATACACACGTGTCAGGGGGCCCCTGGCTACAAATGTGAGCTGAGTGAAGCCTCGAGTGGTTCCCCTTGAACACCCTGGAGCCCTGGAGGAGCAGGAGCTCGGTCAGTGAAAGCAGCCTTTATAAACTGGGAAGAATTTGCGAAGGGGTGATAAACCCACACGGGGACCAGCAGCTTGGAGTTACTGTTGGATGTTTTAACTCCCAAAATCGCTGCGGAGGTTGGGCAGTGGAGAAACCCAGAGCTGCGGGCAGGGCCAGCCGGGTGTGTGCCCGGGGGATGCCAGGGGCCAGCCGGGGGATGCCAGGGGACAGCCGGGGGATGCCAGGGGACAGCCGGGGGATGCCAGGGGACAGCCGGGGGATGCCAGGGGACAGCCGGGGGATGCCAGGGGACAGCCGGGGGATGCCAGGGGACAGCCGGGGGATGCCAGGGGACAGCCGGGGGATGCCAGGGGACAGCCGGGGGATGCCAGGGGACAGCCGGGGGATGCCAGGGGACAGCCGGGGGATGCCAGGGGACAGCCGGGGGATGCCAGGGGACAGCCGGGGGATGCCAGGGGACAGCCGGGGGATGCCAGGGGACAGCCGGGGGATGCCAGGGGACAGCCGGGGGATGCCAGGGGACAGCCGGGTGTGTGCCCGGGGGATGCCAGGGGACAGGAGCCGCTCAGGGACAGTGATCAGAGTCCCGAGGGAGCTGGGGGTGGCTCTTTGCAGTCAGAGAAACCCGGGCTCGCAGATTCTCGTGAGTAAATAGCTGAGAATGGTTTCAGAATCGCACAGCTGTGAACACACCTTTGCTTTTACCTGCTGGAGGGCTGGTGTGAAAGGCTCGGTGTGGATGTGCCCTCTCATGTGACACTGCAGCGTGTGGCTGTGTTCCTCATTGCCCTGGTGCGTTCGTGTGCAGGGCTCAGGCTTTTAATGGCAGTCGGGAGGGGACATCAAAGTGCCACCAAGGCAGTGCCTTCAGTGCCTGGGTACTGAGTGGTCTCTATGGTTTATTTACAGTAATTTGTTCTGCATTTTTCACAGCAGCCACGCCAACCTCAGCTCTCTGCATTCACGAGCGTGAGGACGTCGTGGTGAAAGACACCACCATTTTCACCCAGTTACTCCTCTGACAAGAGCTTCTTGTCTGGAGTGTGAAATTGTAGAAGCCCCCAGCTGGTGCCTATAAATTCCTGCCTTAATGGGCTGTGTCAGACACGTCGGGGGTGGCTGTGCCGGGAGGGAACCTGAGACAGGATGCCAAAGGGAGGAGTTTCCATCCAGCTGGCAGGCGGGAAGGCATTTGTGTGCTTGGCACGCCGAGGGGGCCGGGGTCCCTCCAGCCCCTGTGCAGGGAAGGTGACACCCAGGGGGACACCAGGGGATCGGTAATGCACGAGTGGCTTCCCTCAGTGGTCACTCACTAGTGCCTGTAAAAGGCTAGAAGAAGAGAATGAGGTTTTGTTCCTGTCTGGCCTGTCACACGTTTAAAAGTTGTGCTGATTTCCTCTCCAGAATTTAACCAAAGCAGTTGTTGATCAGGCAGTGTGTGACTGTTGCTCACTTCAGAGTTGTCCAGGTGTGACTGTTCTAACCCACAGCAGATTCTTGCTTAACTGTAGTTTCCCTTTGTTGTATCAGTTTTGCTGACACCGTCAGTTTGCTGTTTTTCTGCTACTGCTTTAATAACCTGTTCAAAGAAGTACAGCAAAGCCCTGGGAAAAAGTTACTGACAGTTTGTGATGTTAAGTTCTTGAAACATAAAACCAGGACCAAGCTCTGCTTCGAGCTGAAGTGTTCAGTGCAGAGGGTCTGCAGCATTTGTCAGGGGAAAATGCTTCTTTATTCTGCTGGCACCAAAGGGTGCAGTCACTTTCTGAATACTGTTATATCTGACAGGCCAGCCCTAGGCTCAGCTGGTACTTTTCTCTGTCCAAATGACGATTAGAGAATACTTTAGATAATTTAAAACACTAAAAGGCAGCTGATCCAAAAGAATTGTGTGAAATATGGTTCAGAGTAGTCAGGAAATTAATCACTCGGAGAACCCCTGGCGTTCTGTCTTTTGAACCTTCTCATAATTCCTCTGAGTTCTGCCAGGAAATCAGAGGAGGAAATCCTAGGGTGGCTAAATTAAGAGATGACTGTGAATTTTACCCCACAATTGAATTGCCAGTGAAGAATTTCTAGGCAGACTTGTGTCTGTAAATGAGCATTTCTCACGAGCAGGGGCTTCTGCTGCTGGGTGGCACCAGCAAGAGGCTGCTCACTCCTGGGACAGCTTTCTCCCGGCCTTCCAGGAGTCCTGGTGGCTGTGATTCCACTTGCTGGGATTTCTGGCAGTGAAAGGAGAAGGGCTTCATTGGGTTCGACCAATGCAGTGTTACATGTGGGAGGTGACCTGTGCTGCCTCAGCTGCACACACCTGCCCTGGGCTCAGCTTGCACCAGTGTCCTCTGAAACAGCAAATTTGGCATTTGCCAAGCAGATGATTCGGTGCATTGTGTGTCTGATGCAGCAGGTTTATTTTCAGACACCTCTATAAACTGAATTTTTTTCTGCTGTTTAAGAAGAACCATGAAATGAGTCTCTTGCAAGAAATTGCCTCCCTGTTAATCGCAGATTTATGGCTACTGGCCAGTACTGTCCTAATAGTGTATCCTGTTCAAAATTGGTATTTATGTACCAAAAAATGCTTTAAAAGCAAGGAAGTTAAATACCATGTTAATATAAATGTTAGTGAAAGTATCTGATCTAATGTTTATTAATAGTCAAAAGAAGCTTCTCAGATTGTAATCAAGGAAGGACAGCATAATAGCTATGTGTTGCCTGTATTATTTTTTTTTTCAAATATATTCCTCAAACATATCCATATTTGAATCCAGCTTGGGAGAACTTGTAAAATCGCATTAGTGTATGAGGAGAAACATAAAGCTTGGGTTACTTACTGAAGCTGTTGTTTGTACTGTCCAGGTAACATTCTTTTAACACAGTTCTAGATTTAAGCTTGTGTGGCCCAAAACAGGTCACATAAATTTTAGTTATTACAGAATAAGTAAAACCTCCCTCTCTAAAAATTTTGAGAGTAAGCATATCCTCATCTTTCATTCTTTCAAAGAATTCTTCCTAAGTGTAAAGAGAAGATAAAACTCATAGAATCTACTTTGAGTTGCAGATACTGGGGGCTCTCCCTAAGCCCTTGCATTGCTCAGCTCTGTGCCTCAGCACTTCACCAGGTGCCTGTAGGGTTTGTTTGCCTGCTGGCTTGTGGAGTTTCTTGTCCATGTGTCTCCTGTATGAACAATTCCTGGAGATCAAAAGCTTTTGCAGAGAACCACCACGAACAGCTCCTTGCTCAAATGCTGCCCTCAATTCTCTGTCCTGTTCTCATTGTAATTATATCCCCAAAACTGCAGAGCAGGAGCGGGAGTTCCTTCAAATATTTGCAGGGCTGCGAATTGTGGCGTGCTGGGGAAGCCTCTGAGGAGGTTTCTGACAGGGACGTTTTGCTTTCAGGAGCAGGTGCCTGTCCCTGTGTATCACCCCACGCCCAGCCAGACGCGTCTGGCCACGCAGCTGACGGAGGAGGAGCAGATCCGGATAGCGCAGCGCATCGGCCTCATCCAGCACCTCCCCAAAGGAGTCTACGACCCCGGCAGGGACGGCTCCGAGAAGAAGATCCGAGAGTGAGTCCGAGGGCTGCAAGGGGTGTGGCTGGTGCCTTGATTTGGGATGCAGCCCTGGGAAACCTGGCCTAGTCACCCTGGGTTTGCCTTGTTGTTAGGGACTGTAATTTAATGTAGCTTTTTAAAATAGATAAAGCCCTGCAGGAGGCTGATGTGGTGAGCAGCATCCTTGCTGAGGGCCAGGGGTTGGAACTCCGTGGGCTCCGAGCTCCCGTCAACCCAGACCACTCTGTGCATCTGAGGCTCTTTCCTTTATCTTACACAAGGCTACTCCTCAGTGTCTACAAATACTAAAAGCATCCAGGAATAGATATGACGCTGTTTTTAATTTCCAGGTTGGTAACAGCAGTTTAAACATTTTATTTTTCTCCCCCCAGATGTGTCATTTGTATGATGGACTTTGTTTATGGGGACCCTATCCGATTTCTGCCGTGCATGCACATTTACCACCTGGACTGTATAGATGACTGGTTGATGAGATCCTTTACCTGTCCATCCTGCATGGAGCCAGTGGATGCAGCACTGCTTTCATCATATGAGACTAACTGAGCCAGGGTTTCTCTACGGAACCTTCGAGGAGACCATCCACTTCAATGGGTTTGATCCTTTTGTCATTCAGCCCAAAGAGCCAGGAATTAGGAATTAAGATCATGCACAAAGTATATATTTCCTAATAAATAAAAATATTCCTGAATGGCTGCAAATATTGGAAAACATAGTATTTTAGAGACTATAGAAAAGTAGGTTGTTATTTTTAATGTAAAGCCTTGACCCACCATTGTCTTTTAATGTTTGTTCTTACACCCGTATATAGGAATTGTGTAAAGTGTTACAGCAACTGTAAATGTTTAAACTGCGTGTATCCAATTTTATTAGCAGCAAGATAAGAATATTTTTTTTCCTAAATAAAGTAACCAGTTTTGTTCTGATTCTTTTCACAAGTCCTGGCATTTGGGTCAAGGCTTTATTGAAATCTACATTTTATAACACTGGCACAAAGAAATAGTTTTAAGCTTGTTTGCACAGTTCTTTTTCTTTTTTTTTTTTTTTT
>VZTB01016548.1:240505-282951 GCA_013397245.1 Thryothorus ludovicianus
TTGGAGATGGAATTCATTGCCTTAGGTCTTTTTAATAGTGTATTGTTATTGTTGGGCTGGCTCTATGCTTGAAAACCAGTTTATTTATAACCTGTTAAAAGTGCTATATTTTGTTTGCAGTTAGGAATATGCAGACTTCAAAGTGATCTCCTAGCTTGTAAGCAAACTGAGATGCATTATCCCTTTTCTACAAGTGATGCAGATTATGAAGATATGACACAAAGTCCTGCAGTGAAACTGTGGTTTCATGGAGTTTTTTTATAACTTCCTTCAGTTTTGATGAAATAACAGTCCTTAAACTTTAATATGTGACCTTTAACTTGGTCAGATTAAAAGTGGGCCGGATGAACAATAANGCCCTGCTGGCTGACACACGAGTCCACCAAACAGGAATGGGTGCAGAGAGGAGAAAAATAGACTTTGTTCTGCACATAAATGCAAAGTCTATAAAAACACAGAGTGTCAGGGTAGCAGTGGAGGGGCAAACAGTCCTGCTATAGCCAGAATGACACAATTTCCCTGATTTCTGTAGCAAACAGTATGTGCTTGTTAGGAGAGGCTCCAGCAAAGATTGTAGCTCTAAAGACCTTTTTCCACTTAGCATGATTTTTTTCCCTTTTTTTCTTGTCCCTTAATATACCTACTGTGACTTCTATGCATTCAGTGCCACCTTGACCCAGTGAGAAGCCCTGGTCTCATGAAATGAAACACAATCTCAAGTTAGCCACAGCAAACTGGGGGATGTTCTTTGATTGTGTTTCAGCTACAGTTTGAGTTCTTGATAGAAGAAGTTGTGTTTAAAGACCCAGGTCCTTTGAGGACTCAGTGCATTTACAGTAATTCTGTGGGTCATGGATAACTGGTCAGCACAATGGAGACTCAACGTTGGTTTGTGATTCCTGCAGCTGACAGCACCCTGCTCCCTTAGAGGAGAACTCCAAGGAGCACTCAGAAGGAACTGAAAACACCCTGCAGTTCTAGATTCACTCAAATGGCCACACATTTATCTGGACACAACGTTTTGCTGAATTCATACATACCTAATTACATGGATCAAAATCTGGGAAGAGAGACCTGAAGTTGTGCAATATCATTGTTCCTTTTCATCATTCCATGTGTGTTCCTTTGTGTCCTCCTTTTTGTCTGTTTGTTTCAGGGGTTGGGTTCTTATTTTTTTTGGTTTTTTTGGTAAAACAAAACAAACATTAAGTATTCATTTCTTTATCTTGTTAAAACTGGCAAATGAACAATTTGAAAAAAAACCCAGTGTTGTCATGGTGGTATTAGTCTTTATTTATTACAAGACTTGATTAAGAAAGATTTAAAAGAAGCAGGTAGTGATGGGTTACTGAGCTGAATGCTTTCCTAGGCAGCTGACACCTGAGCAGCTGAACTTTTTACACTGATACTGACTGGGCTAAGGGCAGAAATTACTTTTATTTAAATACTTGTTAAATAGCAAAAAGGTGTGAAGGGCTAAAACTGGAGCTGATGACAAAAGAACATTCAAAAAAAGTTCAAATTTTAGCTTAAAGACAAATGTGTAAATATAACAAATAAATCAAATTATTTTCCAAGTTTTTAGGTACAACACTGTTCTGGGTGATTACTAATTCAATGAAGAATTGATCTAAATTTAATGCAAAATATTGTATAACATGAATTTCAGCTAATTGTGGAACCAGATCTGTGTCTTACTTGTACCATCTGTAAGATGAAGATATAGTTACCTCCTGTCTAACAAATTACCTGCGCTTCAAACACGTGAAGAGAGTTCAGCACAGCCCTGCTGTTCCCAACTGGAGTCTCTGCTGAGTGAGGGGAAGGAGTTGGCTCTCACTCACCTGACCCTGTTCACCCAAAAACCCTTCTTGTGCCAGGGTGGGCAGGCCCATAGGAAAATGTCTGCAAAGCAGTTTGAAGGAAAAAACAAACAAAGCCTCTTAGAGCCACTGTGTGCAAGTGCCTGAGTGTGGAGGTGCTCGAGAGCCCTCGAGAGCTGTTCTCTGAAGCATTTTCACAGGGCCAGTGCAGAGTGATGCAAACACTGAGTGCAGTGGTGACATTTGTGATCTAGAGCTGGAGGTGGCACAGAGCCAGCAGGGCTGAGGGAGCACCAGGCTCCATTTCAGCAGCGCAAGGGACACCAAGAGTGAAACCCACACGCCCCAGGTCAGTGCCAGCACGTCCCTGCTGTCCCCTCCAGAGCCAGAGCTGCCACAGAATGCAGGGAGGGAGGGCAGCACCTGCACCAGGAGGCACAGCAAGGACGTGCTTGGGTTCCTCTTGCAGATTAGAAATGGATTTTGTCTCCTACACGAGAGGGGAGCTCCCACAAACCTGAAGCCGGAGATGGAATGAAAAGTAAGGAATGCTCAGTTTTGTACAGCCCTTCATGCTTAAAGATTCTTACATGCTACAGGAATTACCACTTTAATCATTTTACATCCTTATTACTTGCTGCCAGTTCATTATGTAAATCTGGGGGAGAATCATAAACAAACAAACCCAGCCCAGAGCATTTCTTTCTAAGGAGCATGAGCCACACAAGGGTTTAAAAGCTCCTATGGTCTTGCAGCTTCCCAGAATTTGCTGAAAGCAATTCTGTGTTTGGAAGGCTGACAGTCTCCCTTCCCAGTGGCAGAAGGGTACATTTCTGGGCTGAGGGATTATGAAATACCTGAACTTACTTCAGTTGCCACAGTTTCAGGGCTTCGACATTTCCTGTCCTTGTGCAATCATGGTAAGGATGAAAATTCTTTTGAGTCAGGCTGCCAGTGAAATAAATAACAAGATGGCTGAAAGTAAACATACAGGGTCTCTCAGCAGTTAAATCCTGGATTAAAAGGACTCAAAAAAAATGTGGTTCCTGGCTGATTACAAACACAGTTTGTTACAGATACCACATTTTTATTAAAAGCATACACTCTATTGACAACCTATGGAACACATGAATAAATTCTGTGCAGAAGAACCCTTCTTTACTTAATACCCAGAATAAAAATTAGCTTCAAGGATTAACTTTTCCTTTTATATAGCATTTAACTTTGAAGAATATAATTTATGCTAACCATCCTTTGCAGATTATCTTGCATTTAAACCTGTGCTGGGATAAGAGTTCAGGGCTTTGGAATTCTTGGTATGAAATGCAAAGTTAATGCTTTGTGATAAGGAGAACCTCTGAATGTACTCTGCTAAAGCATCTTTTTGAATTAAGCAAAAGAAATAACTCTTATTTTCAACTAGCAACTGATTCATTGCAATATCCACTCTGCTCTGACACTTTGCTAAGCAAAGGCTGCAGAGAGGAGTTTATAATGAAGAAATCCTTTGTGCAAAGCCCTTTCTGTGTTCCCACAGCACCGAGGTATTTGCTTACTCAGCAAGAGGGGCCCAGCCACACTGAGAGCAGAGAGCCCCCAGCCCTCCTCTGTCCTGGCTGGAAAACAAACAGCAGGAACTTCATAAACCTGCTCTTTGCAGCACCAACCCCTACAAAGCATTGGTCTTTCTTTCCAAGAAGGCATTTCAAGAGCTCTGCACACAGCAGTAAATGCTGGATTCAGCACACACAGCGCCCTGGCTGCCCAGCCCGAGCCCTCTCCCAGCCTCTCTTTGCTCCCTCGCTGCACCAGGACACACAAACTTCACCTTTTCAGCTTCTTTTGCCCACACTTCTGCCACGTTAGCAGGAGCTGCCTGTGTAATCCAGGATTCGTGCTGAGGAAGCAGATTGAGGGAGGCAGACAAGGCAAGAATTCCAGAGGGGAAAGGATGAATCACTCCCAAACTGTTCTCTGAGCAGGACAGAGCTATCCCAGGCACTGTCCCACCGAGGCAGAGCTCTGCAGGTCCAGAGTGAGAACTGATGCCCTTCATATCTAGAGCATGAAACTGCATTTTTGTGAGGTTACCCCGCTGGAGGGCTCTTGCTAGATTGCCTGTTTGCCTTGGGATTTCTTCTTCTAGAAGGCTACAAACTGCACAGTTCTGCAGTGTGATCCTATTGCAAATAATTTGTAAAGGTCTGCATTTTCCTCAGCCAACATCAAAGCTTTCTTTTCTTTTTAAAGTACCTTGCCTTTTTTAAATCCTGAATTTAATAGTTTAAGCAGTTCTGATAAATTTTAAAAAGCTTTGGCTCCACAGCCTGTTACCACTGTGTGTGAGTGTACATACATAGATGTTTTATGTATGTTTATATATGCTTTTCTTTATGTACATGTGTGTGTGAGAGATAGACAACAACAGAGCTGTAGCAGAGACACTGTGCATGGAATTCCTGCTGTTCCTTAGAAATACCAACATCTGTTTGCATCAGTGATGAGCCCAGCCAGCACCACAGAATGCAAACCTGGCTCAGGTATCCACAAGCCATAAGAATGAAAGGCAAACCAAATGTTTCACAATTGCATCAGTCATTGGAATAATCTCCCCAGGCAATGTCAGATCTCCCAGCACTGGACACTTCTAAGGTTCAGCTGGGCAGGGTGCAGGGCCACCTTGCCTGGCCTCTGCTTTTGGCAAGAAAGGTTGGACCAGATGATCCTTGAGGTCCCTTCCAACCTGGTATTGCATGCATGACTGAAATATCAAAACAGTAACTTGCCCTCATGTTTGCTTCCAAAAACCTCTGCAGCAGTGCTGGGTAATGTACAGGTGAAGATGACACTGAACATGAGCCATTGTCATTCTAGGATCCTCTGGAGCTAACAGCCTTGCTTCTCTCCCAGAATGATTCACTGAACTCTACTGGGATAACAGTTCCTGTTGCTCATCTGCAGAGCAGAGGCAGCTGCAGGCATCTCACACCAGCACCTTCCCCAGAACAGCAGGGAAAGCACCACAGCCACCTGCTCCAGCTCCTCCTGGGACTGCCCCTGTGGCACAAGTGACACCAGGCGTGGCCCCGGGGCTCCAGCACCGAGGATGTTCCTACCTTCACACCCTGTGTGCTGCAGGATAAAAGGAATGGCAAGAGGAAAACAGTCCAGAGCATTGCAGCTTCTGCCCATCTTCTCTTTCCACCACATCACTACATTTAGGCCACAGGCCTGAAACTGCTGTTCCTGTACTTCACTAGCACAAGATAAACTTTCCTCTGCCTTTTTAAAAATTGAATCAGCCCCATAAAAAGAGCATGCAGGGGGCTATGACTGCTCTGTTTTGTATTCTTTCTGTAAAATAGCCAAGGAGAGAGAATGCAAATAGATTTCCCTGCAATGCATAATTCCAAATAAACATTTTGCGTATGCTTAGCCAGCAATGAAAAAAGTAGGTCCTGGGGTTTAAAAATACCACAGAAGATAATGGAGCACAGCCCAGTCCTACAGAGTCATGACTGAATTTGAGCAAACACCATGCAGAACTTTACCACAGTGCAATGCAGGTATTTATTAGCTCTGTTGCTATTCATAACTCTTGGAGACAGGGATTGACTGGGCATGTCCTTAAAAGAAAGTACTTGGATTTTTTTTTTTTTCAAACACCTGAAGCAAACCTAGATAGCATCTTTAAAAAATATTCTATGATGACAAATCATTCAATTAAAACACTTGCTGGTACACGCTTTGCACATAATCTGCCACCAAAATGTATTTGCAGAACATAATAAGAAAAGAAGCAAGTTCATTTCTAGTCTGTTCAGGTTGCCCAATCTCATTCATCAGTGATGTTGCCAAGCATTACCCATTTTCCTGTAGAGCAGTAAACAACATGACTCACCTTTTTATCTTCTCTTCTTCCTCCCAGAGGGGGAACGCTGTTGAATGCATTGTTTTGGTCATTTCATATACATTTGCTTTGCTGCTGTGTTTTTATGCTTGAGGAGGCAAAGAAATGCATCTTGCAGGTGGAACTGGAGGCTGAGTGTTGTATTTAAACTCCTGGAAGGGCTTTTTGTATTCTGGAACTGACCTGTAGGAAAACCTTGTCTCACATGGACAAGCATTACTTGATGCCTCTGTTGGGCCAGATGCACACAAGCTGTCAGCCCGTGAGCTTTTAGTGAGCTTTTAGTCGGTTTGTGTGGCCACAGATAACTAAAAATACTAAAGTATTCAATACAGAATTTAATGCCAAAACCCGTGTGAAATGGGAGGAAATGTTTGATGTGATCCTGTTCTACACTGCCATATTTCATAAAATGCTGTTTCCTGAGCCAAGTTTTGAGGTGTAAACAGCCCGAGCCAGGCACAGTCAGAAAGGGACAGTCCTTAAACCATCCATCCCTGATGGCACGTGTGAGCTGTGGGTGGCATCTGTGGCAGTAAACAAAGCAGGCTCCTGTGACACAGGTGAAGCTGAGGAATTTCAAGTGTGTGTTTCCAGATCACAGTAGTTCTATATCATGTTTGTCACTTCACCAAATTCTCTTCTAACCTTCCAGAGAAGCTGTGTCCAGGTTCAGCTCTAGCCCAGCATCCTTCACCCACCGGTTTGTGTCTCATCTCGTGTTACTTACAGGAGCTGGGTGTAGTTGCACCTGATCAGATCTCAGCAGCAGCTGCTGGCTCTTCAGCCCCTCTCCTCCCTCAGTTCTTCACTGAGAGACCCTGCACACAGAGATTCCACATAACAGAGCTCATAAATGCCCCTTTTACTGCCTCACCCTTCCTGCCAGCATCCCTTTCAGGGGACACCATTATCCCATGGGGCACCATGGCTGCTGCTGCAGACACCCTGGAAACTGAGTAGGAATTTCTATCCCTCCTTGGTTACCAGCAGGAAAATACTTACTAGTTGAAAAAAATACATTTGCTGAGGATGTAGAAGAGCTGATTGCAGCACTTGTTGACTAAAGCTGGTGCACAGAGTGGGTTTCTCAAGCTCTGCTCCAACAGTTCAGGTTTGAATGCAGAAGGAACTGCTCCTGCTGCAGTTGAGGTGTGGACTATATTCATCTGCAGCAATATTTCCATTTCCTGAATCCTGGGCCATGCTTCAGTCTCTGATGTGCAATTCCATGACAATATCTGCTATTTTCTGTTAAGTGAGTACCCTGAGGTGGGAACTCACACATTTGTGCTTCTCCTGATTCACTGCATTTGGGACTCCAGACTGATGAAGCAATTTACTGTCCACACAGCAGCTTCTGGAGGAGCAATGGAAAAATCAGCCCAGCATGGACCTTCCAGCCCAGACTGACCCCACAGAGTTTGGATCCCTGCCATGGAGGAGCACCAAAACGAAGGAACTCATGAGCAGAGTGATGTTGGGCAATTGCAAATACAACACATCAAAAAACTTACACAGTGACAATCCACTCATCTTCTCCTCAAGTGAATCCATACTATGGCAGTCCATAAATCCTCATTGCATAGGGAAGGTGATTATTTACTATGGCTTGAGAGTGAAACATTGCAGTGAACTACAAAGCACTCGGCTGAAGCTGGAGATCAGGTGCACAGTGTGACTGGTGCTGGCATTTGAGCAAAGATGACTATGAAAAATGACAGGAAGGTTATGAAAACCTTAGGAAAATCTTGGGATTTTCATTGCTGCAAAGCATCAGGGAAGCTGGCTCTCACACAGTACATCCTTTATGTGATGTATCTAAGATCAGGCAAAACCAAGTTGTGGGTGAAATTTCAAAGATGAGAAATGAATCTACACTCAGAAGGATTGTTCACTTTCTGCAAAGTACAATTTATGGTAATTTTCACATGGCATTGCTTGCTTAAAAGATGCTAAGGGTGCCAAAATATTTGAAAAGGACACAACTGGAAGAAGAGGCGTTATATGCATGAAGTAGAACAAGAAACTTTTTTTATTCTATACAAAGAATGACTGAATTTTTACACTGAAGTTTTGACGTGCAGCATGTAAATAGCATAACTGTTTATACTGAATTTTATCTGAATCAAGAAATTTATCAGAACTGAATTTGTCTGAGAAAGTCCCTTTAAAAATTCATTCTTCCTCTATGATTTTTAACTTGCAAAGACTTTTATAAAGGGCATCTATTTTTGAGACAATGCAAGTTCTTGTTGAGGAACTGGTGGTTCTGTCTCCTTGCATATTCATCTACAGTTATAAAACAATTTTATTTCCTTTGAGGGGGCAAAAGCAGGCTATAAACTGTCAATTTTCTCTTCTGCTGGGAACAATCACTTTAGAAAGGATATTCACTGTGAGGTACATAGATGTGAATCTTCCTGACAAACGTCTCCATTGGAGAAAAAGGGCTGTCAGAAGACCTCCCATCTCCACCCATCAGAATGGGTAATGGGGAAGAAGCTCTTTCAAAAGGGAGGTAGAAGTGTGCCCCAAAACCCCAGAGGCATACAGACACAGAGCTAAGCTTGGAGAACAGCAAACACGAGGCAAAGCTGTGGTACCACTGACTTCAGCAGTTTTCCAGCAAAGCAGGAGTCCCATGGCAGCATTGGAAAGCAGATTGAGCTCATTGCTCTATTCTCAAAGCCCCTTACACAGAAAATCTCCCAAAAGATCAATGAAGAGCAGAAAGATAAAGGGCTGTCCTTTGTGCTGAGGGAGCCTGCTCCAGCCCCAGCTTCCTCCCACAGGGAACACGTGCAACAGGGAGCTCAGCTTGGGAATCCTAAGAGCAGTCACTGTAGGAAGGGCTGGGCTGTCACAGTAACTCCTGCATTGCTCCAGCCACTGCAGTGCTGCCATTTCCTAAATGACCTTCAAGGACTTGTGCTTTCAATTTGACATAAGCTTCAGATCGTGTTCTTTCTGACAAAAGGCATTTCCTAAGAACCTCCCACTGTCAAAGAACTGATGAAGTTTTATGCCATCACCACCTTTCTCTCTGCAATCCTCAGTGAATTAAAGCAGCTGCTACAAGCAGCAGACTTGACAGGAAAACCAAACTAAAGAAAAAGTCAAGGTAAGGAGACAATTCTTTCCACCAGCAGGTTTCTTAGAGAAGCAAAAATGTGACTGGTAGAAGTTGCTGAAGAGAAGCTTTCTGTGCACAACTGGAAATGTGCAGGATCCAGAGCTCCTCCCTGCTGGGAGATTTTCTCACACCATTCCAACTAAGCAGGTACTGGGAAAAAGCAATGCTTCCTTCTCAGCTGCTAGCAGTATGGATCCAAACAAATATTTAGAACTAACTGAGATTAAATCTGGAAATCCTAAAGTTTAGGTTTTTTTTTCAAATGTTCCCCTTTCACTAAGCAAGCTACAACGTAACATTGCGAACACAAGAAAAAGGCACATGATTAAAAAATGACTTACACAGATGTGAGAATTCAAAAAGCCACTGTTGGAAAAACAATATTTTTCAGGGTTATGGTTGGTTTGAGAGATTTTTTTTGCCATGTTATTACACTAGATTAATGTTATATGCATCACCTTTGAAATTTTAAGTTATTTGGTTTTTCACTGACTTGAAAGAGAAGGAAAAAGAATTCTAAAGTGTCAGTAATTTTTTGCACCAAAGTTTGCAACAAACAGAACATCAAAGAAGAAAAAGTTACGACACTGCCGAGGCTCCACAGTGCATTCCATTTTCTGGGGCGGATTTGGCTTGGTGCAGGGCAGCTTGAATTCTGAAATGTGTCCTTGTTTCCATGGAGTAATTCTTGTAGTTTTGTCTGAAACAAAAGAAGATCCACTCCAGTGAATATATATTTTTAAAAACATTTCTAAGTTATCTTTCTATTACTGTTTTAAGCAAAACAATAGTAGACAGTAAAAAAACTTTTCTTCACAAGCTCCTTTGTTGCCTACTCTAAAATACAAGGCATGTGTTCCTGGCCAAACAATGCAGCTCTTTGTTCTTTATTTGTAGTTCCACTGTCTGGCAATTACCAGAAAAATATAGCTTAATAAGAAATTGAATCTGGTCCACTCAATCAAAATATTGAGTCTATATTAATTATCTCTAACATCCACTTAGTTTACATTCAGAAATTAGAAAAATTTTCCACCTCTCAAAGTGTAACTGACAGATTTGAATACAAATATTTTCAGCATTTAAAAAAAATCATTTTAATAAGGCAGACTCATTTCAAGAAAGTAAAGAGGAGGGGAGAAAAAAAAGAGAAAAAAAAAGAGAGAAGGGAAGCTGTTCTGATCCAGAGGAGAGAAACATCCCATCTCCATCCTGTGGTTGCCAATATTGTGAATTCTGTGGGTAGGAAATGAAGGCAATTTGCTGCTCCAGAGCTTGGAAAGATAAAGTGGGTTCACACCAGATTCCATATCAGCTTTTGAGGAGCAATTCACCATCCCAGGGAAAGACTGGCAGGATTTCCACCACACACATCTAGTGCCTAGCTCCACACTGTCATCTGCCTACAGTTTCCAGTAGTTCTGTCATGCTCTGAAGAGTTACTGGAAGATTCAAAGAACCTGTATTTTCATGGGAAAACTTATATTAAATACAGAAAATTTGCCCCAAGACCACACAGAAATTGCAGATCCTACTTAGCAGGAATTAACATGTCAGCTCCTACAGGATGGATACAGAATCCAGATACAAAAGAGGATTAGACCATGCTAATTTTCTTATAGAAGATATTTGTCATCTTTACAGAAACATAACATTAAGTATTAACCTCTGTGTATTTTAACAGCATTTCAATTCTAAATTCATAATTCAAACCAAGCATGGCAGTGTGGTATCTGTCTGTGGCAGTGCCAGTCTCTTGGTGAAAACAAGGAATTCCATGACCATCCTACACCAGCTTATAATTTTATGTATGCAACACTCAAGAGGCTGACTGAGAAAAGGAGGTGGCTGGGTTCTGCTGTGTGCTGATCTGAAACCCCTTGGAGCTTTTATTTTAAATTAAATCGATTTTGTCATGCCAAGCCTGTTTTTCTCACGAGTACACTGATATTCTTGTTTTGTAGTTTACAGCCATACAAATAGAAATATTTCCATGCATGACCAAGCCAAAACTGTTTATCATCTCGTCCCACTCTTTCTCCCAGAACTGAGGATCCAAGCCAGCAGCAGGACGTGGATTTAGGTCAGGCAAATCAAGCGTCGTGCACCAGCCAAGCACTCGCTGCGCTCCTGCCAACTGCAAACTGAATTCTGCAGCCCCACCAACACTCTGCTCCCCCTCTCGTGGCTCCTGAGACATGCAGTGTTTGCAGCTCAAAGCTCCTAAACCCCGAGCATTTCAATGCCACAGGTGGAAATGTAAGAGCTGCACCTTTATTTATGACTGACTGAAACAAGGGGGTTTGTAACGAGGGTGGTTTGGTTTGGGTTTTTGGTTTGGGGGTGGTTTTGGGTTTTTTTGTTTGGAGGTTTTTTTATTTCATTACAGTTTTCAAGAGTTCTTTGAGCACAGCAAGTCTGAGTAGCAGCTTTCGCACACTGGGCACAGCACATTTTTCATTTGTCTGTTAAACCAAACACCTTCTCCTGAGGGGATCTGAGACACTCAGAGCTGCCAGGGAAAGGTGCAATGGCCGAGCAGCAATGACAGAAGTTCCAGCTGGAATCAGCAGCTCCAAATCATTTATTTCTAGATCCCTTGTTAAGAGAGATTTGAACAAAGGAAATAAGGACGGGAGAGGTGTGTTTTGAGGAACATGAAGCCAATTGAAACACTTTCCACTGCACTTTGCTAATGCAATTTTTGCTGCTCTTAATATCTTCCATGAGTCTACAGAGACCCAGGCTCAGAAAGCACACGAGATTAAGGATTGCAATATTTTAATTTTTGTGCTGACAGGCTTTTGGCATAATCTTTGGTAGGCTTGATTTTCTACTCTGACTTGCAGAGATGCCTGAGTTGCACAAAAAGCAACATAAAAACTCCATCTGACCTCTCTGACCCCGGGGCAGGCATCAGTTTTTAGATGCTCACACCTGTGGCAGTGCACATCTGGACTCATTCAGGATCCAGGCAGAGGTGAATTACTCTGCTGCTGTTGGATGCTTGAAGAGGGGAAGAATTGTTTGGGTTGGATTTCCTCCCTCTCCATCACTGCCAAAATTTTGGTTCAGCAGAGAAATGAAGAGGCAAACCTGTATTTTGTTAATTTTATAATAAAGAGCACACATGATCAAGTCCAACTTCCCATAAACCTACTTTGCTAGAAAAATCAATCACACAAAACAGTGAAAGCAGGTTTTTAGTTGCCTTGATGCAGATAATACAATACAAAGATACCAAGTGTAACCTGAAGCATTATCTTAAATGTATTTCATCAAGGAAAGAAACAGGCACTGCTGGCCATCAATTTAAGTAATGCTATTTTAGCCGTAACACAGAGCTTTGATTTAATTTAATACATCTTTTTTATGAATAAGCAAATAGACTACAAAGATTATTACATTTTGTTACACATGGATTATTTCTTATGGAAGCCTTTGACATTCCTATTAAGATACTTAATTCTTTGGCTCTTTTTGCAAGTCTGAGACTGAACAAATGTAACACCTACCACTGGAAAGGTCCAAACTAAAATTAAGGCATGCACGCTCCCATTGGAAAAATGAAATGAGTTTTCACGAAATTACTGTGCTTCCTCCTAACCAGTGAAACACCAAACTGATCCATCAGACACCAACACTGGCTTTTCACTTACTTTGCTTTTTCCAGCAGTTTTATTGCTTCTTCTCTTCTGTCCTGGTCTAGATACAGTATGGCCAGCTCCAGCAAGGCATTTGGAATTAGATAATGGTCATATTTTATCTTCTTCTCACTGCATTGGAAAAGAAACAGCCTAGAGACCTTGAAATGATATATTGTTTCCTTCATTTAACAGCCCCAAACACAAATAAATGGGAGATTAGCTAAGATCAGAAGGAGCAATCAATCTCTATTAAGACACTTGTCATGTTCTCTATCTGAAGCTCCCTTCTGGGTTATTAAAAGTGTATTTTGCATAAGCATCCCACACAGTATGTATAATCTCAGGATTAGAAAATAATGCCTTTATTATCAGGGAAGTGTTACAAAAGATGACAATATCATGAGCTCTACCCATGTGAGCTGACAAAAAGAGGTGCCATTCACCACATGATGTGCAGAAGTCCCCAGTGTAATCATGCTCCCACCTGTCTGCAGAGTGCATTTGGCTTTTTGGGTACAGATTCTTCACGACTGAGAAGAAGAAGTGGGCAATAAAAGCTAAGTGGTATCTGAAAAGTTTTGTGCACTTACAGTCCCTCCAAAAGGAGAAAATACCTCAATAAAAAATTATTTAAGTTTAAAAATGGAAGATTTGAAGTTCTTCAACACATGGCTAATAACAGTGGCAATTAAAATGGAAATACCTTGAAGCAGACACTAAAGATACTGCAGTCCTCTCCCTTCTATTCATATCACGGTTGCATCTCCTCTTACTTGAAACTCAAGAGCTCTCCTTCATGCCAGCTATGAAAACTTACTTTAAATAGATGTAATTAAAATGGTCTTCTGCTTCTGAGATCTTGCCCAAGTGCTTGAAGCATAATCCCTTTAATAGCTTTATCACACACCGGTCATCTGCCAGTAGCTCTGTAGCTGCAGGAGGAAGTCAATGGCACATTTTAGAAAACTCTAGAACAGAGGGGACTTTCCTGCCTGTAGGGAAACTTTTCAAAGGTAAGTGTGAGTACAGCCCATCTACTGAAACACAGGAAAGAACTAGCTTGTGAATTTAATTTAATGCAGAGGCAAACACACATCAACCTTTTAATAAACTGATGAAACTTTGTCCAAAATTTGTTGGGCTGTTCTCTCCCGCCTACTCCCACTGAACGAGCATTCACAGTCTTACCAATCTGACACCTAAAAACTAATTTAAGGTGCCCATTTGTAAATAGCGAAGTCCAATTTACAATCTCTCAACCCTTTGCCCTTATTGCCCTGTACAGCTCTTTTGTCTACAGTCCTGACTTGTAGTCACATGGTCTATCAATGGGCAAGAATTTTGTCAATTCTCTACCTTCATTTGGCTAAATTAAAATATGTGAAACTTTGCTACCTGTACCTCACATCTTACCACACCCTTCTTTGGAGTTCATACTTCCGAGAGCCTAGAGTCTTACCAGTTTCACTTTGTTCAAAATCCTTACTATCAACACTTTTTCTCCATCAGACATTTTCTGCATAATACATTTCAAAGAAAACTTCTGGGTTTTTCATAGCCAATCCATATAGGCAGCTTACTCTTAAAAGTTTACAGGCAAAATCTTCAGCTTGGTTGCTCATTTCCAATTCATTAAATATGCCTGAAAGCCAATATTTGGAACAGGCAACACTTTAAATTATTGGCATGTTTCAAATATATCCCACTTTACATATACATGTGCTCATGGTGTTCTACAAACATGAATCTGCTACAAACCCCTGCAAAATGCAGCCTTAGGCACAATTTGCCAACTAAGAAAAAGGGAATAGGGAAATACTTCACTTACTTAAAATGATGAAACAAAATGGGTGACAAAGAAGGTGAGAAGGTCAAAGGCCTTTTTCTAAGATGTCACCTTCACTGAAAATATTTTCCCATTCTCTTTTTCAGTTAATTAAAAATAGTTTCAGCCAGTCTTTCAGGCAACCCTTTCAAATCTTGTGTAACTCACTGCACAGAAGTCCAAGGCCCTAGAAAAGACTGCAATGCAGTGCTTTAGCCTATATTCCTTTGTCAACAAGAGCTTGATCCTTTTGCAGGAAGGTTGTATATAATGGTAATGAGATCAAATATTGGTCAAGGAAAAACTCTGAGAAATGCTGTGCAGACTGCCTGCACTCCCATAGGAAGTGGGAAAGATTGACAAGAAATAAACACCAATTCAGTTTTCTCATGGATAGCTAATTAAGAAGCTGACAGAAAATGTGGTTCGGTTCAATCCCATATTGTGCTCATTGACAGGAAGGCCATCCCTGGTGTCCTGGCTTTCTGCAGCACACTGGTGACACCAGAACATTCAGCCCAAAGGTCACATCACAAACTGACAGCACTTTTAAAACAAGACACCAGCTCCTGTCCTATTTATGCTTCAAAACTGAGGATAACAAAATCTGAGGATAGCAAAGCTTCAGGATCCAAGTAATCAAGTCAATGCATATGCTGATTTTGATCTAGCAAATTAAACAGACCTTTATCACAGGTCATAAAGCATTCCTAATACACACCTGTGGATGGAAAAATCACTTGTTATTATTGTAAGTTATTGCTACGCTAAAAATAAAAACTATTCCTAACTGCATAAACAGTTTATGATTTCTTTATCTATGTTCCTCCTGTGAGCCAATTAACTTTACTAATGAGTGTGTCTCTATTCACAGATAATATCTCTAACTATTGCAGTGTAAAATAACTGCTTAAACCCTACCACTGGTTACCTGAACTTCTTGCCAATGCTTCTTCTGCTTCATTTAAAGTCTCTAACATGCCTTCTGTTAAGTTGGGACATTTTCCAATTACAGCGTAGCCATTCCAGATATACATCATTTCCTGGGGTCAGGGAGAAATGACAGCACCATTAATTACAGCACTGGATAAATCTAGTTGTCAAATACTTCAGTTTATCTCTGCGTGATGGAAAAGTTACAGGTTCCTTAAATAAAGTCAGTTTGTCAAAATGAATTTTCATTGCAACTGGAAACTTGTTGCACTGTTTTTCAGAACAAATTAGTCCTGGAAGACACCTTGAGAGCCACTTACTGCACACAATGCAAAGGAGATTGCTTGAACAGAGTGCAAACACATTCTCACTTTTAGAAGAAGGCAAGGACCAACAAAACAGGCTTAAAAAATTCATGGCACATGGCTAATTGTCCCTTCATTAAGGTCTCCTCTTGTTTTTCAGTTCTCTCCTAGCAAAGGCAGTAATACCCATAAATAACTGCTTCCACAGAAAAAGCATGGAATCTCAGGACAGCAAAATAAACTAAAAAGAAAACCAAACCCTTTAGCCCAAGTTTCAAATAAACCAACAGAATTTTAAATCTGAACTGTAAGCCTCTTACATTCCTCAGGTTTGTTTGATGCTCCCAGAGAAAGTAACGTCTTTATTATTCAACTGTCCTTAGAGAGTAAGTTTTGTTAAAAACTATTGGCTGAATTCCTATTTGCTATCAGGGTTCTTAGACTATATCACCAAATGTGCCCACTGCTACTACCAATCACAAAGTGAAAGATTAAAATATTATATAGACTTACAACTGGCCTTCATGACATGTTATTTAATAATAAAATCACAGAACATCCTGAGCTGGAAGGGACCCACCAGGATCCTTGAGTCCAACCCAATAGCACCCCAAGAACCTCACCCTGTCCCTGAGAGTGTGGTCTGAAAACATCTTGAGCTCTGTCAGGCTGGTGCTGTAACCATTCCCTGGGAGCCTGTTCAGTGCCCAGCCACCCTCTGGGTGAAAAAACTTTACCTAATACCCAACCTAAACCTTCCCTGACACAGCTTGATGTCATTCCCTCAGGCCCTGTCACTGATCACCAGAGAGAAGAGATCAGTGTCTGATATTTTTATTCTATTTATTTACATGACATTATCTGCGTGTGACAATTTAAAGTCTTTGGATAAAGTTTCCATCTAAAACAACTGAATTGTGGAACTATGGCACAAAAAGCTGTCAGGCTAGAATAGCTGAAACAGCATGTTAACCCCAGTCACTGTTGCTCTCACCATCTGGTCTCTGTTGATTGGAAAACCTGTGCTGAGCTTATTGGACCTAGTGCAGATTCATTAACATGGTTTGCAAACAGAAGTCTTCAAACCACATTTATTCAAGCTAAATCTCTGAGCTAAGACTCGCTCGAGGACTCATTCTTTGCAGCAAGGCTCCTGATAATGAAAAGGAAAATCCTGGAGATGAGATTCTGTCCACAGCTCCAAATGCATGAAGTGCTTTTGTCTGTTGAGCTGCGGCACCTGCTGCCTCGGGAACGCAACTGCACAGCAGCCAAGGATGCTGTGCCTGGCCAGAGAGCTGGTACAGAAACCTGCTCTGCCCAAATCCCATCAGGACAGCCCAGCCAAACCCCAGGCGTGCACACTCCCTCCTCTCTGAACCCTGAAAGGCAAATCAAAGTAACCTGATTATTTCTCTTACTTCAGTCTTGCTAGTGGAAGGTACACCCTGGTGAATACCCATGCTCTGCTGTAAGAGCTATTTCAAGAGGCACAGTGTCACACACCCCTGGTGGGCTGGGGAGTGGTCTCCAAGAGGCTCTCCTTGCTCTGGTATTTTCTTAGAGAGTATTTACTAATTTATCCATCTCTTTCTTAAAAACATAGCAGTTCAAAGCACTATAAGTGTTAACATCACTGCATTTGGGAAATCCCTGGCCTTAAAATCCTTTAATGTTCTTTTTTACATGTTCCTTGTAGACAGATTTTTGTAAGTGTGCCTCGTGCAACTGGCCACAGGGAACAGGCCAGCATTACAGGGGAAAAAAAGNTACTAATTTATCCATCTCTTTCTTAAAAACATAGCAGTTCAAAGCACTATAAGTGTTAACATCACTGCATTTGGNTTGTTTCCTTGACACAACCCCTCCTTGTACCTTAGAGTCCTCTGTTAGCAAGTGACACGACAGAAGAGACCCAGGGCAAAGTTCCTCCAAAGGGAACCAAAAGAAAGCTGTTGGGAGCACGCTGCTCTGGAGCTGGAATAATGAGTTACACATGCAACACATTTCCATGTCACAAACAGCTGGCTCAGTTCCCTGTGGCTGGTGCATGCCCCAGTTTTACAGCATTCCTCACATTCATCTGGCTTCACTTTGGGAACATTCCAGTCTCCTGCAGAGGTTTTACCTTAGAAACATGGAAAGATACTATTCCAATTATCTTGGGTTTATTCCTCTAAATTACAAAAATGTTGAAAAGGGGGTGTGTGTGTGTATTTCTAACTTACCAAAGGTGGGACAGGCAAAGGAACAGGGTTTGAAGAAAGATATCGTCGTGCTTTCCGAATGGCAAACTTCTCTGTGGGCAGAGATTTCCCTGCAATTTTCAGTTTCAAACTGGGAACAATCCTGAAAGTTTAAAGGAAAACATAAGGAATTTTTTCCCCTGTAAACCTCTGAGATGAAGACATTCAAACTTAAAAACAAAGAAAATCAAACTAAGGAGAACTTAAAAAAGCTGTCACACACTGGGCTATTGCTACCTCGGGGAAGCTGAGCAATACATACTCACAAAAGCTGTCTTTATGCAGGGCACGTTTATCTCTAGGCTTCCTCTTTAATCAAGCAGGAGGAGAGGGACTCTTCCCCACTGAAAGATTAAATTAGATGATGCACCTGACTTACAAAGGGCTCATCTCTCTTCACAGACTAAGAAAGAGGCAAGCTAGCTTTTGTCTTCCTATTCTCCCAAAGACTAAAACTCTTCACTTCATAATGGATTCCAAATCCAGTGAAATATGTTTATAATGATTACATAAAACTTGAAAAGAGTAATGTAATCACATTAAAAAAATTAGATTTCATATAAAAATTGTAAATCCCTAAAGTAACCAAATTCTCTTTGCTCCAGCAAGACTTTTTGAGCTTAAACATTACATTAACAAAGTGAGGCTATCTCACTGTGTATATAATGCAAAGATTCACCTGCACATTAAATTATTTCTTACTTCTCTGAGACTCAGAACCCAAGAATCAAGTGGTGCTGATGTTACCACTAAGGAAGAACACATCTTGCAGCACAATCCATTGAAGGCCTTCACATCTTACATTCCATTTTGATTAAAGGAAACAACTGAAAAGAATGTATTGCATGGAATAGCAGCAGCCACTGTAGGGCCAGGAGAAATCTGCTGTCAGAACTCAGGGTCCTCTTTAGTCTAAAGGATGTCAAACTCTGCAATTTCTTACCAATCCAATGCTATTTGCACAATTCTTCAAATCTGCACTATGAATAATTTTGCCTCTCTTCCCTCAACACTGTGACATGAAAAGATAGTAAATTGTTGTAACTNAATTCCAAATCCAGTGAAATTTGTTTATAATGATTACATAAGACAGAGAAAACTTGAAAAGAGTAATGTAATCTTCCCTCAACACTGTGACATGAAAAGATAGTAAATTGTTGTAACTGTGAGTTTGCAAATTTTACCTAAATAATTCAACTTCACTGTCTCCAAAAGGACTGCAGTCATCTGGTCCAAACATACTGAGATAAGCAGCTTTCATGTAAATGTAAGTAGCCTGCAAATGCAATGAAGAATATCTATAAGGAAAAATGAATTTACAGCATCACCTTTATTCATATAAAGCACAAAACAGCAACACAAAGAGAAGTTGCTATTTTTGCTCACAGTCTTACGATAATTTAAGTAAGAGATAAGTATTTTAGAAAGTGAGTATAGAACATTGTTTTTAAATCATGTATGTGTTTACTTAGTATGTATCAACTTACAGTTTGTGTCCAAATTCCAAGAACAAATCTCATCCTTAAGTAAGTTTTTAATACTCTTAAAAACATGCTAGAAAATCTAAGATAAGGTCATGCTCAGAGAAAAAAACCTAATATTATACAGTCTCTGTGTCCCATCACAACTTGGTAACATATCCCAAATAGTAGGTTCTAGGAAACAGCCACTCCCTGGAGTTGAGAACAGCAGACTTCAGCCTCCTCAGGGATCTGTGTGTTAGAGCACCACAAGATAAAGCCCTAGAGGGAAGAGGTGGCCATGAAATCTGGTTAATATTCAAGAATCACCTCCTCCAAGCCCAGGAGCAATGCATCCCAAAAAAAGAGGATGATAGGTAAAATTCCTGGAGGCCCATGTGGGTGAAAAAGGATCTCCTGGACAAACTCAAGATACAAAAAGGAAACCTACAGAGGGAGAAGGGAAGGACAAGTAGTCTGGGAGGAATACAGAGAAATTGTCTGAACAGCCAGGGATCAGATTAGGAAAACTAAAGCCCTGATGGCTGCCCAGGGATGGAAAGAGCAACAAGGAAAAACCCTATAGGTATGTTAGTGATAAAAGGAAGACTGGACAAAATGTGGGCCCTGTCTGGAAGAAAACAATCTGGAGAAGGCTGAGGAACTCTAACTTTTTTCCCTCAGTGTCCATATCAAGTGTCCAGCCTTCCTGGAGGTGCATGAGTTCATGGATCTTGAGGGATCTGGTGAATGACACTGCTAAGCCACTGCCCACCATATCTATAAAGTGAAGCCAGTCCAGGAAAATTCCCACTAACTGGAATAGGGGAAACATAACCTCCATTTTTAAAAAGGCAAAAAAGGAGGAAAGCTACCAGGTTCTGGACTGAAGAGCTTCTCCCTTCCTGATGCACAGGGATAGTCACCACTTTAAATTGTATTTATTGCCCTGGGGGCTTCACCATGGCTAACCTCACTCATCAGCAGGAGAGCTTTTATCCATAGCATAATGAAAGAAATGGCAACTTGCACCATTAATTGCAACATCTGATGACAGAACCAGTCAATACACAACATCTTTAGCAAGCTGCTCTTCATCTACCAGCTAGGCCCAAAAGATTTCTGCTTGCCCACCATCTGTTCAGGTCTGAATGTTTGCAATTCACATAATTCTGTAGCAGTCACAGCAGGCCAGGTTTTACTTCACAGTCTGCACTTTCAAAGCTACAAAAAGTCAACTCAATTTGCTTGAAAGTTAATAGATACTGTGGGGCCTCCTGCTCTCGTGTTCTGCTGAGCTTACCTTTGACCAAGTGTTCTCCTTGCTCAGCAGGTCTGCATAGAAAAAAGCCATCTTCCACTGGCGCTTGTAGGTGAAGCACCACATCAGCTCCCAGTAGCACATGTGGTGAAACTGCTTCCAGTACTGCTGAGCTTCGCAGCACTCCTCGTACCTATTGACTGCCTGCACACAGAGATTTCCAAACACTGCCTCAGTCAGCTGGAAATGCACAGGCAGGGGGGCTGTAACACACACTGGGGCTCCAAGATCTGCCTGCATGGCTCCTGCAGCTTCCAAATTATTGACAGCCCAGTGTTTCCCAAAATCACATCTGTTGGCTTCACGCAAGAGATTCTTGGCTACACAGTCATCCTGGTGTTAGCAAATGCACCCTGCCACAGAGCTCCCCATTCCTGGAAGTTCTGCTTCTAAGCATGCTCAAAATGAATGTTTGTGTCTTGGGAAATTAAGAAAACTGAAGGCAGAGGACAGATGCTCAGCTGACATTTATTGCTGCACTTCCATGGATTTCAAGGGAGCTACTACACTGCACACCAGCTGATACTCTGTCTCAGAGTATTTTGGACAGGCTTTCTTCATCTTAATTATTTTTTCAAGTCTTTTATGACTCTCTGTGCACATTGGAGGCAAAGGATTACCACTGGATCTCATTAAAGACACAGTCTGCTGCAGGATGGCAAAGACAATGATAAAACTGTGTCATTGATCCTGGTGGACTAGATTATCACCAGAAATTGAGAGGGGTAGCAAAATGAGGTGGAGAAACAAGTTAATCAAAATAGTTTACAAAATTCCTATTTGTAATTCAATAAACTACAAAATACATATAGGTCAAAGCCAGAGGAAGCATTAGTCAAAAAGGAAATAACATTCCTGGAGGAATTTTTTCCAAAGCATTTGAAATTTACTTTCTCAAGAGCAAAATGATTACTTACCGCATCAATATTACCCTTTAGTGTTTCTATCCTGCCTGCAAAAAACAGGAATATGGCTCCCTGTAATAAATAATAATAAAAATACAAGTATTCTATAACAGTTTTCAATCTGACCATACAGTCTAGACCTTTGATTTTTGGCACAAAAATGATCACACCAAATAAATTATGATTAATTTTACCTTTGGATAGCGTGCCAAGTAAGGCTTAAGTAGTTTTTCTGCCTCCTCAACATCTCCTTTTCCTGTCCCTAAAATGTGTAAAAAATGCAAGTGATAAAAATAGTTGGAAAACAAAGCAAAAAAACCAAAATAAAACAGGAACACAAGGTACTGATTCTCCATCCTCAACTGGCCAACATGTTGGTTCCTCTCTCCCCTAATTAAGGCATAAATACAGGTTGGAGCTGCAGTAAGGCAGCAGCAGGAAGCTCTGAAAACATTGTGCTTCCTGACTTGAAAACCCAGACACAGACAAACACATTTTGCAGAATGATTTAGCAGGAGATAACACAGAAGCACACATTAGTGGGAAGCTGTTACCTCCCAAAGAAAATCCAAGGTCAACAAAGCAATTATCACTTACAGACATTATTTTAACCTCCTCAATAATGCATCTGGCTAAACCAGATTTAGCCCTCACAACTTTCTTGGCCATCCCCACTATCTCCCTTCTCACGTGTTAAACAAATCTCCATCTTGAAAATTAAAATGCATTCTTCAGTTATGACCATTACTGTAAAATGACCCAAAAATGAGCTACATTTAATCCTGGTTACCAACAAACAATTCACCAACAAACAGGCGATGGAATCTTTTTCCCCTTTGTGTCCCACAAGAACTAATCAAATCCAAGAGTTATTATAAACAATCTTACCTAACACAAAGGTCATGAAAGTATGATAGCAAAGCAACAGCATGGTACACAGCACCGACCTAAAGCTGTATGATGATGCTCCTTCTTGAAGCTGCAGCAGACCATGTTCCTGTGTAAACAGAGGGAGGGGGGACAAGGTGTTGGAAAAGAACCTGGGCTGTGTTTTGCTGGCTTAACTTCTGCAGGGTCAACTACACCAAATTCCCCAAAAGGCACTGATTGCTTACACAGCAATCAAAGATAAAAATATAGCTATTCATTTATCTGATAGTTTTTAATGGAGTTACTGCTCAGCCTGGAAAACACCTGGTGACAGAGCAGCAACTTGGGATGTATTGCATGGTTAACGTAAGAAAACTGTTAAACAGCATTCCAGAAACAAAACACTGGGTTTTGAACAGCAAGACAAAACCCACACATCCCCATTGCACAGTTTATTCTTGTTTGCTGTGGTTCCCTGGATAGAAGAGTTAAAGGTATCAAGAAAATAAAATCTGCAATGAGCAGAGCAAGGGATGTCAGGGCAAAAAGACATTTTAAAGTATGCCAAGAACAAAAGGAGCTTTGCAATGATGTTGGCCCACTACTACCAGTGGAAAAATATGATGAAAAGGAGAGTATTTCTGTTCCCTTTGGGAAGAACTAAAGTAATCAAGGATAACATTGTGTTCATAGCCAATGACAGCATGATGGATAACCAACTTTAGGGATTCAAGTTCCTGAGGCAAGAGCATTTATCAGCCCATTCTATGACTAGTTCCATGATACCAACAGCAAGAATATAAACATGCAAATGTATCAAACAAGAGATCTGCCTACTTGTAAATATGCACAGTAAGATATCCACAGTGTGCTGGGACAAAATCTGTTTAAAAGTGAGTCCATCACTGCACTGGAAGGTCACTGGAGCACGATGTGTGTGCTGCAAGGGCACCCTTTCAAACCAGCTGCACTATAAATAGGAACCCTGAGGGATGTCTATGAGAGGCACCAGGAAAGGCACCAGGGAGAGCCCTCAGAGCATGATCCCAGCACAGATTTACATCTTTTGTGTGTCCTTGTTGACTGAGGGGTGTTACACCACCACGCCTTTACTGCTTACTGTGCAAACACTGAAGCCTGTAATCACAGTCTCATTTTTCTCAGACACCTATTTTTGCATTTAACTAGTGCAGTTAATTGCTTTCACATAATAACAAGGGGGCTTGTGATTTTGCTTCTCTTTGTTTTTATTTTTAAAACTCAATGTATTACACTAATTACTGCTACAAGGGAAAATATGACTCATATCTGCAGGTGAATTATTGTAACATCTAGTTGGTACAAAATAATGAAAATACTGACTTGCATGTCACTACAGAAGAAATTAAAAGACAGTAAAATCATTACAAAAAATCAGTGACTTAATGGAAATCAAGTACTTAGCAAAATAAAACCAGCTTCATTTTCCACTGAGAAGAAAAGTTTGATTGATACAAATAAGTAACTAAATATGATATATTCTTCAAACTTTCCAGATGAAACCCACAAATGTTTGTCTTTTTAAAAAGTAGCACTTCAAGGTAGAAGTAAAACAAAACATTCTGTGGAATGAATTTTGGCAAAAAGAAATTCCAAAGTATATTTCCAAAGTATATTTTTTTGCAATGAAAAATCTTCAGGCTTGATATTTCACTGAGCCTTTACTGACACTAGGCCTTCCAGTATTTGGTATCTTCCATTTTATATAAAAATAGATAAAAATATAAAATGAATGTGAAAAGCACTAATAATTATTCAAACAGACTTTCTTTGTCTTATAAAATAATGTAACCTTTGTCAGGTTGATCTCAATTACGTTTTAGTCTCAAAAGCATATTTGAGTGCAGCCAAACACAAAGTTATAATCTGTATGGACAAGGAATGAACCCACACCCACCTTACACAGGGCAACATCCTGGAGAGCAGTAAGTGGATTAAGAATATTGCTCATTCATCAGAAGAGGGCTGCAAACCTGGCACCCTTCACTCTAAATTCTTGAACTGAGTAGTTACACAGGCATGAGAAGCTCACTGAGCAAGTTAGTTCACTCTGCGGAATGTCCATAAGCCTATCTAGTCCAGCAGAAGTATTAAAGGCTGTTTACTTTTCACTTTGCCACCTGAACATCCCAAACTTTCTGCATTAAAGTAATAACAATCAGTAGAAGACAGCCTAAATAAAAGAAAACAAGAAGTATTTGTTATTAGTATTATAACACTTGCTTGTGGGATACATTGCAGTCCAGCTGCTCCTCCTCTAAGAAACCTCTTGCAAACTGCTTCTCTTACAGTGGGATTCCCAGAAAACAGGAATATGAAGGGAATCATGTTTTACATCCCACTCTCCCTAGCTGGCCTCCCAAGGCTCCCTCTGTGCCTGGCTGAGGCAGAGGTGCTCCTCCAAGGGACAGTTTGGCACCACAGCCTGGATCAGGGCTGTGAACCACCTTTTCAAGCAGCACCCCTTCTCCACAGGGAGACTCCAGGGATTAACCAACAACTCCCAGCAGCTGAGGGAGTGCCAGGAGCTGGGCAGTGTAGGATCAGAGGATCTGGGAACTGAATCACAGGCAGCTACTTGAGCCCAAGGAGGAGCTCTGCAAACACACTGCACTCACTTAGGGACTGGCACCAGGGAGTACATTATGTTTAATTGCCAGGACACACCTTCTAACCATAAATGACCCATAATTATCTCCCACTGTCTCTCCTCTGTCACAAATGATAGAAGCAATCCCAGAACACCCAGAATGAGCCTCCAAACAAAGTCTATTACAGGGCATTTTGCAACAAGATGTCAAGGCAGTAAGTGTTCGCAATTTTTCCAGAAAGACATCTTTGTAATTTCCCTAATTTACACTAACACATTTCAGTTTTATTTTCACACAAAACAAACTACTCTGAAGGATTTAAGGTAGAGCACAGAGCAGATGTGATCCAGTGTGGTAGCTCTCAGCATTCTGTGCAAGTTCCTCATGACATCCCACAATCTAATTCCCAAGACTGTCACTACTTTATATTATTATATCAGTATCTCATTGATTCAATTCTTGTCCCAAGACATCCAATGCTCTGTCATTCAGGGCTCCCCATGTGAGCACAGTGGATTCCCACAGCAGTTGCAGTGGGATGCTCAAAATTGCATTGCAGGGCAATGCTCAAAATCATTATCATACAACTCTGAGACTGGTTCATATTTATTTCAGCTGTTACTGACTGAAATCCATCAACTCTCCTGAAATAAACGTTCTTGGATGTTATTTTTAAATCATTCTTTTAATTTGGGATCTTGACAATGAAAGAAAAGCAAGGTCATTGTTCATGTCCCATGGCCTGATCACATTGCTGCAGGTTTAGCAAGGATAGATACTACTAACAGCTTTACAAAGAACTGGTAATTAAGCAGGTAGACAGGGCATTTGAATGTATCCCATTAAATAATATTAGATTTAAACTTCATTTAAAATTTGAAGAGACCAAAATGCAGTTCAAAAAAGATATTTAGTGAGAAACTGGAATTCAATTTATTAGAAATTAACACATCAAGAATATTTTTCTGCTTTGGGAAAAACGTACTCCCACATAAAAAAAAATATAATTTGAAAGAAATTGGTTCTATCTGACAGTTTTCCTGCCTTCTCATGAAATCACACTGTCATCTGACCCCCCTGACAAATTGCACTTAACATATGGCAGGCTCATGTCAAACTGTTCTACAGTTTAGCTGCACAGCATCTGTAATCACCTATAAAATAAGCACTAGAGTAAATATTAGCCTGAGACCTGGCAGAGGAGGCAGTGAGGAGGGTTCAGGGGGACAGTGCAAGGAGTCTGCTGCTCTCAGCTCACAGCTCAGTCATGGTCAAACACCCAGTGCACACGAGACACACACTCCACCTACTGCCCAGTGAGGCTGCTGTGCTCCCAGCACAGGGGGCCTGACACATCTCTGCCCACCAGGCACTTCTCCCAAAACTGGGCAAAACTGCACTGAGCCCCTCTGCCCAAATGTAGGGCCTGTGCTACTAAACATGAATAAACCCATGATCTGACTAATGATGCAAGAGAAAGGAGCTTAAAACAGAGAGAAGGGCACAGTTGGCACATCTTGGACTGGAAGGGAACAAACACAGCCTCAGGCTACTTTTTATATTTTCTTGATGTTATCCCACCTACTATTTTGAGACTCCAGACTGCTGTTAAGTTGATCATGATGTCCACAGTGCCTGAAAATGGCTTAGGAAGTACTGGAGCTTTGGGCACATCCTCAGTTGCTGTTCTCATGATGTGACTCAAAGACAAGGAGAGTCCCCAGAGGCAAACCTGCTGGCTTTGAGGTAGGTTGGTATCATGGAGGATCACACAATGCAAATTTATATCCAGGTTTAATAAGCACATGACCCACACCAAAATCAAGCTGTCCTGCAGTGCACTTTAGCTCTCCCAGGTAATCTGCAAATAGCTCAAGGCACTAACCATGACTGCTGCACAATCTGATACTCAGAGTAAGGATTTCAAGGAAAACACTGCAGCATCAAATACAGGTGCATGAAAAACTCCTGGACAAATGAAGCACAGATAAATAAAATTTCCTCTCCTCCTCTGTCACTGTTTCTTTCACCCTCTAGACTCTTGTCTACTGTCTTGTTTCAAGCTTTGGAAAACCATCACTGGAAAGGACTGCACATGCAATTACGATTTTGCTTTTGGCTTTAGGCACCTGACTCACAAATGTTATTTGCAGAAAGACTTATTTTGGATGTTAAAATAAATGGCCAGCAATGAACTTGGATCAACATGTTTTAAATGCTCCTTTGTATGGTGTGCAAACAACAGGGTTTTGCTCAAATTTATGGTAATCTAGGTCATGCTTCAGTGAGTTATTAAGGAACTGTAATAGCAGCTGACTCATCAACACAAATATCAGCCCACTCACAGCCATGCAAGAAATCCCAGGGCCAAATGAAAACTCAATTGGAGGGACAATTTCCATCTGCAGGAGTAAGATGAGTGTTCATCAAAGTATTCTCAGAACTCTGCTGGTACATGAATTGTCTTCACATTTCTAAGAGAATATTTTGCTTTAAATGCTCTGTTGTTGAAACTGACAGGTAGAACTATTTGATTTTGCCTTTACTGCTGTGAAACAGCTCCTGGAAATTTCTAAATTGTAATCCACACTCTGCTCCTTGCTTTTAAATAAGACAGATTATTACTTTCAGATATAAAATCCTTCCTGTAAACCAATAAAATGGTGATGACAAGTCATTCACCTGCCATGCAAGACTTCAGCTCTGATAAAAAAGACACTTTTCTCCTTAAAATTTGTTTTGCAAATAGAAAGTATTATCAAAGAGTTAAAACTTCTCTTGTTCTCATGGCTTTTCCACTGCTTGCTTCAGACATTTACCTTACTCAGCATTTATAAAAAATGTAAGCAGTGTTTTGGGTTAAAGAGCTCATGTTGTGCATCAGGTTTTCTTAACCTAGGAGCCCAGCTTTGAGTGAATCTTGAGTTCTGCTGGTAGAGAGACAAGGGCAGGTACAAGTTAGCAAGGCCAAGACACTCCCATCAATTCAGCATTCTTTTGAAACAACAGATCCATAAGGCAGTAGCACAGCTCTTTCTTATCATCATGTGAGTTTTCTGGTGCTCCATTACTGAACTTCTTTCCTTAAATATCTGGCTCAAACAACATAGGTCAGACTGGTTTCCCTACAGGCAAAAAAGCACTTACTCCCTTAGGCAGGAGAATTTAGGTGCCCCACTCGAATTTCCAGGTGCTGTTAAAGCAGAAATGAAATAGATATTTTCCCCCCTGCCATGCAAAAACCTGTCAGGAACATTCAGACCACATAATGAGACTAACTACCAAGGAAGTTATATAAATATATTAAAGGCTAGGAATACACTTTTGGCTACAGATTTCTGAGCACAAGCCTATATTGAAATACCAGTAACTAAAAACCTAAATATGTTGACTTCCCTGCATTAGTCATTTCCTTTACCATATTTCACAACTGTTTCAACACTAAACAATGGTATGACAACCTCTGAAGTGCAGACAAAAATATAAAGCAAAACTGAGCTGCATGAAAGAAGCAGTGCCACAGTGCACATGTGTGATACCAGAGGGTTCCAGCTAATGTGAGAAAGAAGAGAGAAACTCTTGTCTCTGTTTTTAAATTTAAGAGTGAGGGGAACATAGCAATAATATTTAGTTCACAATTACCTTATTCCCAGAAAATCCAACAAACTCCAGTAATCTCAGAATCCGTGCAGGAAACATGGACAATGTCTACAGAGAAAAATGTAAGAGTTATGCAGTAACAGAATTTCTGCCTTTCAGTAAATCTAATATTTGGGCAAGCAAAGCAATGCAAGCAAGAGGAAGCTCCAGGCACTTTCTGCAGCCCATCCCCTGAACAACCACATCACCCCTCGCCATCTCTGGGTCAGTGCCTCCCCAGGAACCATCCTGCACAATTTGCTCACCTGCTTTTTGGCCAGAACACAAACAACAGCCAACTGTGGCTGGAGCAGCACCCCGAACTTCATTCAGGTACCCCACCCCTTCCAACTGCCCTGATCCTGGTAGTTTTCCAAGTGTCAGGGAAGGAGTAAGAGGAATTTGACAGGCACAGGCAGCTGGTGCTCCATGGTAAGGCTTCTCCTGGCCCTCACACCACGTTGTGGGCAGCAATCTCTTTATTTCTGAAGTGTTATTGTCTGATTTTCTCACACCAGACACTGGGTTCCTGCACTGTCAGAGCACACACCTAATTTTAACCATGTGTTCAGTATGATGCCAGTGGAACTTCTCAGGAATTCATGTTAGGGTCATTTTAAGGAGGACACCAGCACAGGACAAGAGTCTTGGTACATACCAGGTTAAATGCTCCTACTCCGAGTTTTACACCTCCCTCAAAATGAAGATGGTTCTCTCCTTTGACATAATGTGGGGACTGTATGAGACTGTCCAACTCCCTGGAAATGCACAAGATTCTGTTACAGAGTCAGTAAATAACATGATTAATTATAACTCAGTTAGAAAGTAACCCCATTACCTTGAATTACAGAGTAGTCTAAAAAAGGCCAATTTGTCATCTCATTCAAGTAAACATCTATGTTTTGTTGGATCTATCAACAAATCATTTCTGTCACATTACTATCAATTAAAAACCATGGAATCCTGAAGAAGAATTCCTGACAAACAGACACAGTCAACATTCAGCCACATTTCAGCCTGAAAATGTTTCAAGGATGGCTGTTGGGAGCATCACCAAACTTTGCTACTGCAAAAAGACATGATGGGGAAGTAGATGAGACTTAAATTCAAATTAGCAAATTTGACTTGAGTTTCACTAATCCCTGGATTAAGTGCATGTTCAAAAGAATATTTTGTTTTATATAGGAAAAGACAACTGTAACATTCTATAATGGACAGATGTATCAGAAATTACTTTCACTCATTTTTCTAACTTTTATAGACTTCAGCTTTGTAGTATCCTTTTATTTTCCACATAGTCCAGCTCAGTTTGAAATTAATTTTACCTCCAAGCTTTCTACAGCTATGTGGTTTTTACACTACTGTTTTCGTTTATTTTATTAATTATTAGGAGAGGAAAAAATTGTTTTAATAGAAGCATGTATTTTTGTTCAGGCTGTTTTTATTGATTGGTTGTTGCCAGCAGACTCAGCACTAGTGCCTGTGAGTGGAGTCTTGTGGACCTGCATTTAGAGTCACCTTCAACCCACACAAACATGGGCACTGTCACCTCTCTCCCTTCCAGGGGACTTCTGGAGAACCTGGACTTGATGCTGTTTTGTGTCTGCTGGGCACAAGACATTTTGTTGCCCACTCTGAATCAAAATTTATAATTCTAAAATAAATAAAACATGATGCATATTTAGCCTTCACTTTTTACAGTGCTTCAGCTACTGCTATTAAATGCTCCAAAAAGCTGCAGCTGGAACATAAAGAAATTCCATTTCATTATGCCTAATGCCTACAAGACCTGCAAATTGTGCTCTGCAGACACAATGAACAATACATCACTTAGAACAGCTATTTTTTGACAATTTCAAGGACAAAGTACTTGAAGTAGGCAAACCTTGGGAGCTAACAGAGCTGTCCACTGTCTCCACAATCCAAATCAACCATAATGTTAATGAGAATGAAGAACCTGTGAGGGCTGTAGATGTGAGGCCCATAACAAAGACTCAATAAATACAACAGTAATGAATTTGTGAATTGGATGATTTCACCAGCAGCACCTTTTACTGACAGATTGCACTCAATGACATCATGGCTCTGACTCACCTGTAGGTTTGGTAACTGTTTCGGACTTTGATGCCTCCTTTTATGAAGCTGACCATATTCTCATCCTGTTGGAATGGAAACACATTAGCAGTGTGAATTTATAAGCATTATAAAAGGATTTTGTCTTCTTAAGATGAATACACACCTGGAACATAACCAGCATGACACAGACAATATAAGCCTCTGAGACATAATACATGGATTTAGGATTTCCTTTCTATATTAAAATATTTTTTACTCTGTTTAAACACAGGTATTTTATGTTAATGTTTTCTGTAATCAGTTTAGCCCTTGTCACCTTTGAACCATCTGAATTTGCATTAATGAACACAAGTACTCAGCTAATAGATGTCACCTAAGGTACATGCATTTGTGGCTCTTTCAAAAAATAGCTTTCTCTCATTTGTCCTTGAGTGTAGTTGAGATGTATCTGATGCTGAGCCAGGAAATGTTCACAAGTAAACTGCCTGTCCTCAGGAGTCTGCAGAACACACTTTCACATCCTAAGAGTGAAGCAGGGTCAATAAAATTACGCAGGATATGCTCTTTCTGATTTGAATATTCATATATATATATAAATGGGATCCATCCTCATAAGATAACATGTTACATTACAAGCTATAACAAACTGAGAAATTACAGCAAAGTATCTGCAGGACCATTAGTTAGAGGGTCCTTAGTTCATAACTTTTTGGAGGCACTTTCCTGCCTCACTTACATAATCTGTCATTCTGGTTTTTTTTTTATGTCTGTCTGTACTTTAAGACAGAGAGTCTACATGTGTTTTAACAGAATAAACCACCACAGAAAAATCATAAGAGGGCACTGTGGAGAATTAGCATGGATTAGATGAATTAATTAGATGTACTAAGAACAGCATATTGGGGGGTGCAGCACATGCAGCCATGTGTAAAGGATCAGTTCTATTTTCTTTTGAATGGAAAGTGGAACAAGGAAGGAAGATGGTTTAAAAATGTTGACACTCATAATGATACCAACAACAGGAATAGTCCGTGAGAGAATTTTTCAACCCTTGAAAAATCCTGAGACTCCATTTTATGTGTTTTCAACTGGATTTGGTCATTTTTATTAAGAATCAAAACTAACCCACTTCAGTAGCTGTTGGAACCAAGTGCCTCTGCTTAATTTTTCAAACTAGTTCATGTCTGCTTAATTTTTCAAACTAGTTCATGTGTTCATGAAAAATTAAATGCAGAAGAGAACAGGAAGCAAAGAGACCTTCGCAAAAGAGGACAAAAAATTGTTTTTGAACTCTTAAATCTCATGTTTCTATAAACATTTTCATAAACAGATATCTGTGAAAAATAATGCTAAAACCAAGAGACACTGCTTTAAAATGCTCCTTTCCTATAGACAGGACAGAGAAGTTCTCAGAAGTCTTCCTTCCATCTCACCCAAACTGCTCCCAGTGCTAGAGGCTACTCATCTCAAAGGAAAATGAAACATCTTGGTCATTTCAAAGTCCATCACCAGCACTCCAGAAACTACTAGAAGCTCCTCTGATTATGGGTGTTGCTATGAAGCAATAGTTTCTAGCAGAGGGTCTTAGCAGATGGCTGAAAAAGGTTGTACGGTTCATAAACTGTCGTAAGCAACATAAATCAGAGCCCACCTGGCAACTCCCAAACACTATAAAACCACCACCTGCATTCCATTTCCTATCAGCACCCTCCAGCCAAGAAGCAGCAGCCTTTTTCTGACTGTAGCTTTTTATTATCCCCTTGGTAGATGAAGAGGCCCACTTTCATACAGCAAGCACAGCCAAATCATGAAGAAAAATCAGTCATTTCAGCTGTGACTAACAGTTAAAATTGCATGCTGGAGCCCTAGTAAGAACTGCTAATGTTGCTCCATCAAACAAATCTAGCTTCATTAGGACAGACAGATAAAATTCAAGGAAGAAGGAGAGCTCCCCTTTGTTCAAGAGAGGCAGCACTGTTAAGGGGAAAGCATGAGTGGAGCCTCACAGTTATGCAGACCATAACTGCCGTTCAAGAACAAACCAGTGAGAAAGCAGCCCTGGAAAAGCAAACAGCAGCCAGACTCAAACAAAAGTCTTGCTTTTATTCCAGCACAGCTTCAATGACCATCTCATCTTTTTTTTTCCTTTAAAGATCTGATATTCCAACATGTTATTTGAAAATTGCTTGCTGCAGTTGCATTTCACACATCCAAAAGGGAGTGGAGAGGAGTGTCATAGGGCACTCAGAATTATGTGTTAAGTATTTTTTAATAATCACAAAGGAAAATTAAACATTTTCATTAAATATCTCATCAGATAGTCCAGATAAAATCCAGACTTGATCCAGCTGAAAGGCCCATGAGGTCGAACTATAGCTTTCTACCAGTCCATTTAGTAAAAGAAACCTGTACAGTATTTTTCCCCCCAAGGGCTATGCAGGAATCCATACCTGGAGGAAAGTGAGTGCTGCTCTCTGAAGTAAACATTCAGCATAACAAATTTCTGCATGGATTTCCTCTAATGCCACACAGAGAGAAGAAAACAAATCAGTCAAAAAGTAATTAAAAAACACTTAGCCCATTAATGTAGGAATAAGATCACAGAGCTCAAACTGAGAAAAACATTTTCCAAATTTTCTGTAGTGTTTCTGTTCAAGACTACTGATGTAACTCCAAACAGAAATGACATGCAGTTACAGAAACTTTGCAGGAATTTTTCTGGAGCTTTCCATAAACTCCTGGATCTAGAACCTTTACAGGCATTTCAATACTTCTTTCTTTCTTTCTAGATAGTTCTTTACCCAGAAATTTTTGGGAGTGTTGAGTCAGATAGCAACAAGGCCAGTGATTTTGGTTACACAGCAATGGCCAAAACACTGACATTTGGTCCAGCAAATGCCAGATCAGTGATTTTGTCAGTGAATTCACAATTTGCAAGCACATATTGAGTGAACAATTCTACAGGACTCAAACTGCAGAAATAAAAAAGGAAAACATTACGCATGTGAAAGATGTTACCTTCAGTGAAGTGTTCAAGGCTTTGCCTATGCACAAGGTTGTTGATAGAATCAGCTACAGTAGATTTCTTCCTAAATCTGCAAAAAGTCAGTTTGGTCATTCTGAAGAAGGAGCATCAACAACAGAGAGCTCTATCTTTCAGCTGGCCACCCACACAGTCACTAAGGTGCCTCCAGTGTCACCAGCCCCCTGTCACCTCAGCACACACACAAACTTCACAGTTCACAGAGAATTTAGTGAATGTGGTCCTCCTGGGATCTGCCTGTTCCCTTTGAGCACAGAAACCTGCCTTGATGTAGGAGAGGGATAAGGGGGTGTTCTGATTTATTTTGTGCATGTATGGGTGAATGTGGGTGCAAAAGTGGGAGCACAGTTGACTCAGACAGAGAACTGCAGTACAACCATCACCCATGGGAATATTCTGCAGTGTTTGAACATTGCAAACAAATTCCAGACACTGCAGAACCAGGACTACAGGTAGGACAAATTCTAATTTTGACAGGAAAAATCAGATATTGCAGCAAATTGAAGTTTTCAAGACTAGACTGCTGATCACCCTCATTTATGTGCTATGACTCTCCCCAGAGCAGGAGGCTGGACTAGATGATGTCTTGATGCCCAGTTTTCCTGTGATTTCTGTAAGATTTCCCTTTGTATCCAGTAGCCTTTCAAAACTTCCCAAGAAGGAATTATTTACTGACTGTATTGCTCCAGTGTTACCTTTGACAGGTAGCTTGAGCTTCCTTCATTGTGTTCCCTGCATTCAGTATGTCCTGAGGATCAAAAGTCATCATAGCTTGCATCTCCAGTATGGTGGCGTAAGTCAGGGCATGATACATGCTGTCTTTAGTTCTGCAAGAAAACACAAAGCACAGTTGATTTGATTGTATTATTGCTTTTAAAAAGGGAATACAAATCCAATTCTAAAAATGCATCAGCCTCATGGGAATGAGGTCTAAATGAACTAGAAATCAAAAACAAAGGACATGCAAAATAATCAAGAAACTGTAATAGATTGAGGTTTGTACAAGAAATCATGTCCACAGTTTACATACTCTGCTAAAATGCATCAATTCTGAGCTGAGGATAGATATTTAACAAACATAAAGCACAGGAATTAACCACATGGCTCACTATTCAGCAACAATAGAATCTTGGTAGGGCATATTTTAGTGGTTTTTTTTTATTTTATTATCTAATGAATGCTACAACATATGACACAAATCCAGCTGATACTCTTCTAATTTGGGACAGTTACTCAGTACAGGCTCAAGGAGATAAGTAACACAATACTATAACCATGGCCAAAATAGAATCTCCTTGAAACAGATCTTCCCACCAGAAGCATTAAAGTCTGTATCAAAAAGTACAGCTTTTTCTCCTCTCCCCTTCTGCCAACACTCCACCCCAATCTGCGCAACTGAAATATTGTTATGTAGGGTTTCAGACAGTGCCACTTTGGCAGAAAATAAAAAACTTTGGCATTAGTGCAAGGAAAACAATTAATTCCTACGTTCAGCCACTGCTGGCACCTTTCCTCTGACAGGAAAGAGGGTTTATATATTGCACACATTTAGAGTATTCACCTGTGTCTGGTGCAATTCTCTGCAAGTGAATCAAAATATCTTCAGGCATAGAGGTCTAATAAGGACAACTTGAGAAATATGTTGAAGGGCAAGCTCAGATAAATTCCTGACACAGAAACTCTCTGTAGACCTTGCTAATCCACCCCTGACAAACAGCATGATTTAAGACAAATATTGTTAAGGAGCAACACTTACTATTTCAATTGTTTACACTCTAGAACAGATCAGATAGCTCTATAGAGCAGGGAATATTAAAAAATACTCTCAGTCAAACAAGGCTATCCTTTCAAAATCACCACCCTCAGCACACCTGTTCTCAACGTGTTTACTTCAGGTGCTTCTTCATTTTATTTTTCTTTCAAGGAGAAAGTGGTGTGCCAAAAAGTGCTCTTGACAAAGACAGGGCTGCATTAAGAGGAGTGTGGCTGCCAGCAGGATGAGAGAGGGGCTCCTTCCCCTCTGCACAACACTGGTGAGGCCCCACTGGAGTGCTGTGCCCAGCTCTGGGCTGCTCAGTGCATGGACACACTCAAGAGCAGGATAATTAAGGGACTGGAACCTCTCTCCCATGAGGAAAGGCCAAGAGGGCTGGGACTGTTCTGGCTGGAGAAAGCTCAGGGGGTTCCCATGATATACAGAAATACCTGAGGGGAAAAAGCAAAAAGAAGAGAGCCAGGCTCCTTTCACTGGTGCCCAGGGACTGGATCAGAGGCAATGGGCACAACATGAAGCACAGGAGGCTCTGGCTGAACATCAGGAAAAACATTTTTTGCCCTCAGGGTGATGATGCAGTGGCACACATCATCCAGAAAAGTTGTAGAGTCTGTATCCTTGGAGACATTCAAAATGGCCCTGCTTGAGTACATGACTTTCTGAGGTGCCTTCCAATCTCATCTCCTCTTATTCTGTAGAGTTTTTTGAAGGAGAAAAGTCAGACTTTAAAGACCCCTCAATTCATGTAATTCCCCACCCCAGAAACACACTCACCTCCCTAAGTTTTGGTATCTGGACTGAATTGAAAGAAAATTTAATGGATAATTTCAGATCACCCTACATTAATCAATGATCTAATAATTCACAGTGATGACTTGGGCCTGGTGCATCCCAACCCTCACGATGATGACAAAGAGCTCCTTTTTCCAACACACAGGGCACAGAGCAGGATGGCTGCACTGAAGGGATTTGCAGTGCACATCTTTAATCTTCACTGCAGTCCATGCTCTGTGGCTGTCCTTAATTCCTACTTGCCCTCACCATCTAAACCAATCTAGCAGAAAAGCTGTTTTGGGAAATATCCTGGTGCCACAAGTGTTATAAACCCCAGACTGTGCTACCATCCATCTCATTTGCAAGCTAAGAACAACAGACAGATAATAGAGAAAGTAGTCCAAAATCCAGTGGAGTTAGGACAGCTCCTTCTTGGCCTCGTAGATCATGATTCTTTCAGTAGAATGATAATGTAAAGTAGAAAAAAATGAACACACTAAAATGCCAGCCTGATGAAGTGTTTCTGTTCATTAGACTATTCATCAGCCTCACTGGGTGCAGGAAAACACACTTCATCTTGGATTTACTAAACTAAAACCCTTCCAGAGGCTCAAATTCGAAGCACAGGGAATGAGGTGACTGAAATAGTGCCCTTTCAAAATTATAGAAATTTGCTTTCTGAAGCAAAGCAGATAAATATTGAATTCATTGCACTAAAAGGAAAATTGGTACTTTTCACATACATGTGGTGAAGAGGGATTTCCCTCTCCAGTAATTTGTTTCAGAAACCAAACCACCCCTTCCCTAATCAATGGTTTCATCTATTTTACTTCTAATATTTAAAGGAGATAATAATTAATGTCTTTCATTAGCCAACTGGTATTTAGCAACATTCAAATTTGTTCTTTTTATTTCAGGCATGGGGATGCTGGCAGAAATGCAACTTATCTCTGCAATTTCTATTAACCATTCAATTAAAGTTGCCAGCTACATCCTGGTATATTGCCAGGAGTTTTAAGGCCTGAGCTTCGTATGGATGGATGCAGAATGAAACTTATCTTTTTACTTTTCTTCTTTTGATTCCTCAGCAGCAATTTCCTCAGGACATTGTTGGAGTTAACAAGACATGAGTGCAACTAATATTGTGATTAATGACTTATCCCAGTAGTTGGTATCACATGACTGAATAAGAGGATTATAAGTAATATCTTTAGGCATTTATGGAGTTCTGCCACATGCCTCTTCTCCAACTATGGTGCAATCATTATCACCTTGCAGCACTGCCCATTCTTGGAGCTGTTGGAAAACACTTTTATTCCTGCTCTAAAACAAGTGCTTAAGTGAGGACAGTCATGGTTTTCCAGCTGAAGCATGAAAATCAAAAATCTTGGCTTGGTTTGACATCAGAATTAACCCAGGGCTAGTAATCTTTTGTGAAAAATAGTGTTCAAAATCTTCTCTGTAGATCCTTTAAAGTAATCCAGCAGACAGGACACGCATTCTTAAGTTACAGAAACCTCAGTTCAAGTCCATACGTGGATTTAGTATCAAGATGCTTCCAATACTTTAAAATATCCAAGAGCACAGAGTGAGAAAGACCCTCCACAGACCATCAACAGTCTGTTCACACAGGAGGGCTCCAGAGAGAGAGACCCCTGCCCAAATCAAACCTGCATCACAGAATGTGGTCCCAGGGGGCCTGAAGGCTTTCCTCATCTTTGATCCCAGGTTCCAATGTCTGATCAACCCACTAGACCCATGGCAGAGGCTTTCACAGAAATGCTCAAATTTGATGAACCAACATTTTCTGATAAAAAGCCATTTCCTGCAAGACTCCCCAGCAGCAGTAAGTTAACAACCAGCAAGGACTCTCCATTCAGCCATCATCACAGCTCCCTTGCTACCACAAGCCACCAGGATGGCCCAAGACAAAAAGATGTGCTTCAACAAGAGTCCCTGAGCCTTTTTAATTGAAGCCATTTTCCAAAATTCAGAATCTGCTAAGTTCTTCCAGCAAAGAGGTGAAACTAACAATTTAGATAGGTTTTGGTAGCAATTAATTTATTTACAAAGACTATAAAAGTTGTGTTCTTCAAGACCTCAGGTATAAAAAGATAAACCCCCTAGAAATAACAACCTTACTCTTGATCATAACATTCTTTAAAAAAATAGTTAGAATAGAAATAATAACCTAGAAATAATAACCTTACTCTTGATCATAACATTCTTTAAAAAAATAGTTAGAATAGAAATAATAACCTAGAAATAATAACCTTACTCTTGATCATGACATTCTTTAAAAAAATAGTTAACCCAAGCTTTGAGCAACTTATTTATCCAAGTACTATCTAGAGCACACCTGGGTGTGCTTCTCTCTATTCTTTCACCACTCTCCATTTGACAATCACACCTAATCTTGGGGAGATCAGCTCCCAGGGCAAGCTTTCAAAGCACAGTCATTCCAGAATTAATATTCCACCAAACAACACCAAGTGCTTTTTCAAGTCTATTTTCAGAATAAATTCAACTGCCTGGAACTAATCATTGTCTTATTATTCCTTTAATATCGAGAGCAGCAACACATGTGGTGCACTTCATCCAGTGGTCCAGATAATTCTGTCATGAATTTATCTTATTTACCATTCTCCCAACAGATCTGATATCAGCAAGCTATCAGGTGATTATGCCATGTTTTCCTTCAGGATAATTATTAAAATATTAAGCATTTGTCTTGGGAAGGGAAGGGGACATCTCACCAGAATCAAGCCTTAATTTATTATTGTCTGCTTGCAATTACATGAGGGCTAAAATCCAGTCAGCATTTAATGGATTCACTGCATATCCCAGGGCTGAGAAGGAAGATGAGATTTTTTTTTTTGCCCTGCTCCAGTGATTGGACAGTTTCAGTGTTATGCATGTTAACAGTTAACACATTTCATATTGAAAATCACTGCTATGCTTGGTGACTGAACTTAAGGAATTTCTTAACAGTTCTTAGATGCAGTGTGAGTATTCCATATAAAAGATAAATTTAATTAAACTTACTGCAGAAAGCACAAGATAATCAGAACCCAGTATTGTACAGTGATTGTTAATAATAATGCAAACTGACTCTAAAAGCTAAAAGGTAGTTCAAGAAACAAGAAAAGTTATGTAACATGAGGCAAAAACACCAGATGTATTTTTTCTATGAAATGAGATCTCTTCTTTATAATGGATTTGTTTTTCTTTATGATGGATTTGCTTTTCTAACAGGAAAAAAAGAGCTTTACCTCGACACAAGTCTAGACACCATCCTCAGATATTTATTTTTAAGCTGCTAGGAAAGCTCTTCTGATTTAAGCCTCACATATTGTGCCAAATCTGCTGTCAGTTTCACATGGAACAAATTAGTTGAAAATATACTTATTGTGGAAGCCAAATGTGAGTAATTCAGTGAATCTGCATTAATACAATACAGAGCAGAGTATCTCCTACACCAGAAGTGTTAAAGCTGCAAAAATCTAAGATATGAAATTTTTCACAAGCATGTAAAAACTGGAAAGTATTTCTCTAAACAGTGATAGTATGTTTATGGACTGTGAAAACTAATTTCAAATCTCAGGACATCAACAGGGAACAGTGAGGAGCTGGTGGCTCTGAAAGAAAATACTCAGTACTAGTACCTGTACCCACTCTACAACTCTTCGCATTCCTAAAGAGATGGAGTGTGTCCATAATGGATTTCATCTGTGGGGAAATTCAGCATCCTGTTTCTTCACTGCACTCACAAAGATCATAAGTCTCTATTTCCCCCACTGCCAAAGGCAATAGGAATAAGGGCTTCCTCAGAACAACAGGCTAACATGAAAAATTAGTTTCAGAATGGTTTTGCAATGTGGAATAGAGTCAGGTACAAAAAACAGAGTATCAGCTCATGAAATATGTTCTGCAGAGCCCAACAAAAGCTGAATGGAAACCATATGCAACAGAAGAAAAATGGATTTAAAGAAAAAAACAACCAATAGCCTCACTAGTTTTTACAGTGTTTTGGAAACCTGCTGCAATAAAATATCCCTTTATGTTATGCTAAGCACTGAGTAAGCCTTCCCAGATGGGCACAGGGGCTTTACTGTCAGCATTTAATGAAAACACAGTTATTCTTCTTACCATTTTTATTATATCTTCTGATGACATACAAACACTAAACAACTTTGCTGTGAATAAACCCAGCATTATTAATACAGCTGATGCTACAATTCATCATTAATGTCTTTCCCAGAGTGTACTCACATGGCTAAGCTACAGATTCTGGCACCAAACATGAAGCTGATTCCTCAGCAAAGGAGGAAAATGTAGTATTCATTGTAGCTATCCCTGATGTATATCAAATACACACCATGAATTTTACTTGTTTCATACTCCAGTGTCCTAAAAGAAGGCATGATGCAATTTGCTGGTGGCTCAAAAATAAATGGAACAAACTGGGTGGGTGGGGAGAAATTTAAATTAACCACAGACTTCAACAAGCCAAGAACACAGGTAACTTCAGGTCAGGGTATGACAGATCACAGACATTGTAAAGACACAACAATTTTTAAGGAACTATTTCATGACTTCACTGCTTGCAGCTGGGCCACTCATTACAAGCTGGGCTGCAGCATAATTAGGAAACAGAGTGCATGACCACAACATTGCAAAATAAGATGTGAGAAAGTTTCTGCAAGTGATTACAATAACAAAGAAAGAATTCCTACCTAATGTTTCTCAAACCTGCAATTCATGGTCAGTTGCTCATTTAGACACAAAACTAAAATTACTCAGATTCTCACAGTGTGTAGGAAAATATAGGAAAGGAGACAAAAATACAATGTGACAGAAGATGGTTTTTACTCTTCCAGGAGGAAGAATCTCACATACTGCACTACAGCTGAGGAGTTATTTCTTTGGACACCAACACTACAATTTTAGAAGACAGATAAGTGCTTTACACTTGTGTGAGTAAATAAAATCTTGTTATTTACTCATAGAAGTGTAAAGCACTTACCTGTCTTCTCCAAAACTTAACACTTTAGCTTAACACCCCTTTCTGAACCAAAACCATGCAGACTTACCAAGTATTAAGAGAAAACCAGCTTCCTGGTCAAAATCCCCTGACAGATGGTGAAGCAAAGGAAAATAAACAGAGAAAAAGTAGGAAATCTTATCAACTTACTTTGCTTGTAGAGAAGCCAAAGCATCAGAGAACTTGTTGTTAAGAAATAAATCCAGAGCTGCCATACATTCACGCAGTGCCACGTTGAGGTCTGACGTGGATGACCTGCCAGAAGAGAGAAGAAACTCAGCACATCTGTTCTCTTTCTACCAGTGCATTACTGCTGCATTTGAACCCCCCTTCCTCAATTCCAGATTTATTCCCTTGCACAACCTGCTATTTTATCTCTAGTGATTGCAAAAATTAAAGGTGACTCTTACTATGTTTGTGGATTTGGGTTTTTGGGGTTTTTTTTAACTATGCTTTCACCAAGTAACATGTGAAAAGTAACTGAAGTCTTTCATTTCTGAAAAAAGAAAAGAGAAACTGCATGTACTTTATGTAAGAACCTGGACACCCAGAATTTGCCATGTGGGAGCACAGCAATTTGATGAGCTCAAGTACAGGAACACAGAAGCACTGAGTGACAATGCACATCTCACTGTAGGGCTGCCAGACTCCAGCTGGTGACATCATGATCATGTTATCACTGTAAGGATGAGACATTGCCAGTCTGCATCAGAATATTCCACCAACTGCTGCTGGAACATCTGCCTTCATTCAGCTCATGTTCAAAGTGGTGCCTGAGCAACAAACCACTACAAACCCATAGGTGGGTTAAAATTTCCCACTGTGTATGTTCGTGGGAACATCACTGTCCCTAAGAAGTGCTGCTGCACTCAAAAAAAATTACTGCAGTATCTCAAAGTCAGAAGACTCTCAGTGACTTACTCTGGCTGTACTTTTCTCCTTTACAACATTCAGATGTCAGCCTGACCTGTCACAAGGCTTCTCAGCTGGTCTTTACGTTACTGGCAACAGGATAATACAGACCAGCTGAGTTAGTCTGGCCCAAGTTCATCACCACCAGAACTGCTGGACAAAAAAAAAAAAAA